>JAJBZI010007146.1:0-12809 GCA_021234465.1 Dendrobium hybrid cultivar
TTATTATCAAAATAATGATGCTTTAATTGATGAAATGATGTGTCCGCTTTTCCTACTCTTAATGTTTCTTGTGCTGCCCATGGACCGGATCGTCCGAGGACTTTTAGATCAGTTGAAGACCTAAACTCGTGCTTACGTTGTTGATCAAGAATATGAATATTTCAAGATAAGTTCAACAACAGTAATCAATTGAAATTTATCATGCATATGCCTGACATATATCATCCTTCGATGCTGTCACTGCTTCACCCTAAACCCTAAACCCTAAACCCTAAAGCTCTCCCTCGACTTCCTTAGAATTGAAGACAAATTACCACCAGTGCGGGAGGGAGCTATCTCTAATGCATGAATAACTGCGAATGTCTCTACATGTCCTGAAATACTAACTGGAGTTTCATACGCAAGTTTAATGACTTCTTGATAACTTGAAGCAATATTTCGTTTCTAATAATATGTTGCAACTTTATTTTGGTCATAAAACTTAACAAATTTAATCAGAACAAGTATGAAATTTTGCATAAACGAACGCTTGCACGATCATAAGAAAGCATGTAAGGAAGCAGATTCAATGGTTGCCACTTTTCAGTGATGTCCACAACAGAGAGGCGAGCTTCCTCTGCTGCTCCAAGGAAATAATTGAATGTCTCTTTGTTTCGGATAACAGTAGCTATATAAGCTACTGAAGCTTCTGTTTCTTCGGCAAGCATGAAATCTCTCTTGCTCTTCAAAAGCATGCAAAGCACTCGTATTAGATGCGGCACACATTTTGGATCATATACTATATCTGCTCCAAGCCTGGCGTACAATTAAGAAAAATTTCAGCATATTAGTACGTTTTTGACTGAGAACATAAATATGTTTATCACACTTTAATGATGTAAAAAAAAAATAGTCAATCTTTTTTAGTTGCATAAAAGAATCGTACATCCTCCCCCTAGTTTTGAGGGCA
Source organism: Dendrobium hybrid cultivar (assembly GCA_021234465.1). NCBI lineage: Eukaryota > Viridiplantae > Streptophyta > Magnoliopsida > Asparagales > Orchidaceae > Dendrobium > Dendrobium hybrid cultivar. The sequence continues at coordinate 950 of JAJBZI010007146.1, forward strand.
TTATTGCTTCTGATTACAAGGACATAAATGCAAAGATCAATATTCGTCCGAGCAAATTGTCCTTCGCACGGACATCTAGCAAGAAAAGACCATAAAATCGAACAATTTATTGGATAACTGTAGAGGACACCTCCCAATAGTGAGATTATGTAGAAACTCAAAGAAATGATTGATCTATGCTGCAATCCCCCTTTCAATTGACCATATCCAATAATAATGATAAAAAGTTTATCCCCACAAAAAATTTCTCAAACTGATTAGATCCATCTAGCAGAAAGAATTATTTCAAATGACCATCAAAAAGATGCATGCCCCCTCCAACAAGTAGAATCCTAACAAGCTTTTCTAGCATCCAACAAGTAGAATCATAGCAAGTTTTTCTTGTAGACTCATAGCATCATGATCATGACTCTATTGATTGTCAACATCGAAGACTTTAGCCTATACCCTAATGGAGGAGTGGCACCATCAATAATTTCTCATGGAGCCTAGCGAAAGTTATCGATGATAAAAAGCTCAAGTAAATGACAAATAAGAAGTTTGGGTGTCATCTTAATATTTTTCATAGTAAAATATAAGGCTCCATGACTTTTAGCTTGAGTGGGTGAAAACTAAGTGAATTACTACTCGCTCTATTCTAACTAAATTTACTAAAGGATTTTTTTATTAATGTTGATGAAGTAATTACTATAACATTGTATTGTTGCAAAAGAGGTGATAGGTAACTTCAAGGTTGTTGACCTTCGTACATGTATTGCAACCAATTCAAACTAACACTAAAAGAATGGTAACCAAGTGATTCGACATTAAACAAAACCAGTTCAAAAAACTTCAGCATCGATCGTGACCATCTGAACATAACTCATTCAGAAAACAAAGGCGTTGACACGTATAGAGCGTCAAAATTATCCAAGACAACTTGATCGAACATAATGAAAATGGTGAATAATGGATTTGACTTCTTGCAAAATCACTCAATCATCACTCGTTTCACAAAACAAATAGCGTAGACATATCTAAATGCCTAAAATACCTAGAAATGACTTCTCATATAGCAAAATAGCCACATTATAAAAAAATGATAAACAAAGAACACAACGTCGCGCAAAAGTTGCTAAAACACCCATTCGCAAAAAAACTATGTCGACTTGTCTAGAATGTTGCAATTACCTAGAAATGACACATATGTTGCCTAGGTTATACAAAGATAAACTACAAAATTTATCTACTAACAAGGCGATAGCATGAATTTTAAGATGTGCAAGAAATGAGAAATCACTTGAAAATACAAGCACACATTATATTTATTTATTTAGTTGCTATTATTATTTTAAAATTTTATTTTAAAAAAATAATAATAAATAAAAATATAAATCCCATATTTTAGAATTTGTCGGACGTTGCAACCTCGAGATGCACAATATCAAAACCCGTCATTCAATCGTAGTTGTCCCCTCATTGTCACTTCATGCTCAAGGTCTCTCTTCAATACTCTTCCTCCTTGCTAGCATATACCCCACTTCGTAGCTAAAGAACCTCTCTTCCCTTTCACTCCATCCCAACACCGTGACCAAGCACCTCCTTCCTTTCAACTTCTCTTACGTCTCTCCTTACCCAAGTCAAATCCCGCATCTCTAGATAAAGTAAACAAAAAACAATTAGCCCACCAACCCACTCAAACCAAGCACATGCAGCAACCTCGTCTTCTTTTTACTCACGCACACCACATCTCACATGTTCAGCGCACTTCTAACCTCCCTTGCTCTAAGCTCGCACGACTCTCACTGCCACCTCCCTCTCTATTTCACCTCCTCTCTCTTTTCACTCTCCTTCTCATTCTCTTTCTCTCTCGTTTTCGTCTTTTCCTCTCTCCCTTTACATTTCTCTACTTCCCTAGTTTCTCCCACTCTTTCTTTCTCACTCTCTCGCTAGTCATCACTCTTTCTTTCAAAACAAAGAAATTTCTCTCTAAGAAAAGCAAAAAAACAGAGAAAAGTTAAGAAAAAAAGAAAGAGATGTTTCAAAAAAAAAATCTTCGTCCTTCGATTCTTGCAAACCTTGATTTCACAATATTGCCCCTTCATAGTCAATATTAAGTACCAATGAAGATTACTCCAATGCAACAAGGTAATTTGCAAAATAAGTACTCATGCATGTCTTTACAACATGGAGTAAATCCTATACATTAGCTCATGAAGGTGACGATGGCCTATATAAGCTTATTTTAATACAATGAGATAGAAGAGTCATTAGCTGCAGTGTACTACGACATCAATCCTGCCTACTTTTTAAGCATGATGGGATGGCTTAATACCACTAATGGTGCTCTATATGTTGGTGAGACACTCGACGAATATCGAACTTTTAGTAAACAAAGGACTTGAAAGAATAAAATAAAAGTAACATGTGAACAAATGTGGCAAAAAAATGAAAAATAAAAAAAAATACAAATGTGCAATGTGAATGATATGAACACGTGAAATGCGAGAAACATTGCTATGAACAAAGACAAGATTTGAACTGCAACTAAAATTATAAGGGAACTTACTATGAACTTAAAGAAACTCGCCTACAGGCAAGAACAAAACTTACTACCTCTATTTTAGCACTTTCACACTCAAAACTAAGAGTTTGAATATGTAAACAAAGAAGTTAACCCCTATTATTTATAAGAGCAGGAATATTTCCTTATGTGACCCACCTCAGTAAAATATAAACGTATAAAGATGAAACAATCACACCTTGAAATGTACCAAAGATTCCAACTCGTAATTAATATCACTGAATCCTCAACATATAAAAGTAAGAGAATATAAGCGGTCATTTTAAAATTCAAAATGAAACTCTGCACGCATTCTAGCAACAAATGCTCATGTAAACAACAAATTTCTACTATTTTTAAAACCTGCACACTTCACAATATAATTATCAAATTCAAGTAAAATACATCAAGCACAGCTGCCTCGAGAAGCATACAACTGCTTCAAGAAATGTGCAATCATCTTGAGTAGCATGTTATTGCCATAAGAAACATATAATTGTAACGAGAAATGCGCAACTACTCCAAGAAATATGCCACCATTCTAAAAACCAAATGCATTGTGTAAAGGCATCAAAAAAATGTGCAAGCATGTAATGCAAATTCATTGAAAATCGTGTGTATGTGTGTGTGTGTATATATATCATGCATATGCACTAGAAATATGAAAAAAATGTCTAAACGCATGCAACTACACTTACAAAAGCAACAAAAAGAGTACATCTGAGTTGTTTACGTTTATCTAAAGACAAAAACACTAAAAATGTGCAAGCGCACTATGTAGAACATCGAAAAGTCCATAAGTACATTTAAAAACATGCAAGTATACAGTGCAAATATACCAAATATGTTTAAGTGCATCACGTAGGCACAACAAAAAGTGCAAAAATATATTTAACAAAGTCAGTGGGCGACAGAGGTCAAAGGGATTGTTGTCGTGCGATGGTGGTTAGAAGGACCGTAGTCGACGGGTGCTTGAGGTCGGAGAGATCATTGTCCAGCGACGGGCACATAGTGGAAATGCACTAAAAAGTGTATAGGCACACTATGTGAAACCATAAATAATGTTAAAATGCATTGAAGAACGTGCATGATATATGAAATTATCAAAATCAATTATACCAGCATGTGCTCCGACGAGCGTACTATTCGTTAAGCATAAACCCAATGACCATTGAGTCTAAAAATAAGTCAAACTAAAAACTCACTTATTTTAAAAAGTGTGCAATTACTTGAAATTTAAAAACACATTATAAAAATAAAACAAACTCGCTTGTGCTCTAATGAGTATGCTAACATTCAAATATGAAAATCAAAATGCTACTTGTGCAAAAATAAATTAAACTAAAATTCTCTCATCGTGATCAAAATCCCTTACAAAATTTCCAATAATCCCTATACCCTAATGGAGGAGTGGCACCGTCAAGAATTTCAAATGGAGCCCAACAAAAGTTATCAACGATAAAGAGCTCAAGTGAATGACAAATAAGAAGTTTGGGTGTCATCTTAATATTTTTCATAGTAAAATATAAGGCTTCATGACATTTAGCTTGAGTGGGTGAAAACTAAGTGAATTACTACTCGCTCTATTCTAACTAAATTTATTAAAGAGTTGTTTTATTAATGTTGATGGAGTAATTGCTCTAATAATGTATTGTTGCAAAAGAGGTGATAGGTAACTTCAAGGTTGTTGACCTTCGTACGTGTCTTGCAACCAATTCAAACTAACACTAAAAGAATGGCAGCCAAGTGATTCGACATTAAACAAAACAATTTCAAAAAATCTCAACATCAATCATGACCATCTAAACATCGCTCATTCAGGAAACTAAGGTGTTGACACCTACAGAGCATCAAAATTATCCAAGAAACACCTCTCATGCTCAACTTGATCGAACATAATGAAAATGGTTAATAATGGATGTGACGTCTTGCAAAATTACTAAATCATCACTCGTTTCACAAAACAAATAGTGTAGACATATCTAAATGCCTAAAATACCTAGAAATGACTTCTCATATAGCAAAATAGCCACATTATAAAAAAACGTTAGACAAAGAACTCAACATCGCACAAAAGTTGTTTAAACGCCTGTTTGCAAAAAGACTATGTCGACTTGTCTAGAATGTCGCAATTACCTAGAAAGGACACATATATTGCCTAGGTTGTCATACAAAGGTAAACTACAAAATTAATAGCATGAATTTTAAGATGTGCAAGAAACGAGAAATCACTTGAAAATACAAAAACACATTATATTTATTTATTTAGTTGCTATTATTATTTTAAAATTTTATTTTTAAAAATAATAATAAATATAAATATAAATCCCATATTCTAGAATTTGTCGGATGTTGTAACCTCAAGATGCACAATATCAAAACCCATCATTCAATTGTAATTGTCCCCTCATTGTCACTTCATGCTCAAGGTCACTCTTCAATACTCTTTCTCCTTGCCAGCATACCCCACTTCCCAGCTAAAGAACCTCTCTTCTCTTTCACTCCATCCTAGCACCGTGACCAAGCGCCTCCTTCCTTTCTACTTCTCATGTCTCTCCTTGCCCAAGTTCAATATCGCATCTCTAGATAAAGTAAAAACAAAACATAAAAAAATCCGTGCGAGCTTCATTTAGCCCACCAACCCTCTCAAACCAAGCACATGCAGCACCCTCATCTTCTTTTAACTCACGCACACCACATCACTTTATCATATTTTCCTCACATGTTTAGTGCACTTCTGACCTCACTTGCTCTAAGCTCGCATGACTCCCACTGCCACCTCCCCCTCTATTTCACCTCCTCTCTCTTTTCACTCTCCTTCTCGCTCTCTTTCCTCTCGTTTTCTTCTTTTCCTCTCTCCCTTTACATTTCTCTCCTTAAACTAAGAGAAATATCTCTCTAATTTCTCCTATTCCTTTCTCACTCTCTCGCTAGTCACCACTCTTTCTTTCAAAACAAAGAAATTCCTCTCTCTCTGAGAAAAACAGAGTAAAGTTTAAAAAAAGAAAGAAAGAGATGTTTTAAAAAAAACTTTTTGTCCTTCGATTCTTGCAAATCTTGATTTCACAATATTGCCTCTTCATAGTCAAAATTAAGTACCAATGAACATTATTCCAATGCAACAAGGTAATTTGCAAAATAATTACTTGTGCATGTCTTTACAACATGGAGTAAATCCTATGCATTAGCTCGTGCAGTGATGATGGCCTATATAAGCTTATTTTAATGCAATGAGATAGAAGAGTCATTAGCTGCAGTGTACTACGACATCAATTATGCCTACCTTTTAAGCATGGTGGGATAGCTTAATACCCCTAATTGTGCTCTATATGTTTGTGAGACGCTCGACGAATATCGAACTTTTAGTAAACAACGGACTTGAAAGAATAAAATAACAGTAACATGTGAACAAATGTGGCAAAAAATGAAAAATAAAAAAAAAATACAAATTTGCAATGTGAATGATATGAACGCTTGAAATGCGACAAACATTGCTATGAACAAAGACAAGATTTGAAATGCAAAAAATTATAGGGGAACTTACTATGAACTTAAGAAACTCGCCTACAGGCAAGAACAAAACTTCCTAAGTCTATTTTAGCACTTTCACACTCAAAACTAAGAGTTTGAATATGAAAACAAAGAAGTTAACCCCTATTATTTATAAGAGCAGGAATGATTCCTTATGTGACCCACCTCACTAAAATATAGACATATAAAGATGAAACAATCACACCTTGAAATGTACCAAAGATTCCAACTCGTAATTAATATCACCGAATCCTCAACATATAAAAGCAAGAGAATATAACTGGTCATTTTAAAATTCAAAATGAAACTCTACACCATTATAGCAACAAATGCTCATGTAAACAACAAAATTCTACTATTTTTAAAACCTACACACTTCAAAATATAATTATCAAATTCAAGTAAAATAAATCGAGCGCAGCTGCCTCGAGAAGCATTCAACTGCCTCAAGAAATGTGCAATCATCTTGAGTAGCATGTTGTTGCCATGGAAACATATAATTATAACGAGAAATGCACAACTACTCCAAGAAATATGACACCATTCTAAAAAACAAATGCATTGTGTAAAGGCATCAAAAAAATGTGCAAGCATGTAATGCAAATGCATTGAAAACCGTGTGTGTGTGTGTGTGTATATATATATATAATGCATATGCACTAGAAATATGAAAAAAATGTCTAAATGCATGCAACTACACTTGCAAAAGCAACAAAAACAGTGCATTTGAATTGTTTAGGTTTATCAAAAGACAAAAAAACTAACGAGTATACAGTGCAAATATACTAAATATGTTTAAGTGCAGCACTTAGGAACAAAAAAAGTGCAAAAATATATTTAACATAGTCAACGGGCGACAGAGGTCAAAGGGATTGTTGTCGTGCGATGGTGGTCAGAAGAACCATAGTCAATGGGTGATGGAGGGCGATGGTAGTCAGAAGGACCGTAGTCAATGGGTGATGGAGGTCGAAGAGGTCATTGTCCAGTGACGAGCACAGTGCAAATGCACTAAAAAGTGTATAGGCACACTGTGTGAAACCATAAATAATGTTAAAATGCATCAAGAACGTGCATGATATATCAAATCATCAAAATCAATTATACCAACATGTGCTCCGACGAGCGTAGTAATTGTTAAGCATAAAGCGAATGACCATTGAGGCTAAAAAGAAGTCAAACTAAAAATTCACTAATTTTAAAAAGTGTGCAATTACTTGAAAAAAAAACTTACATTTTAAAATTTAAAAACACATTATAAAAATTAAACAAACTCGCTTGTGCTCTAATGAATGTTCTAACATTCAAATATGAAAATCAAAATGCTGCTTGTGCAAAAATAAATTAAACTAAAATTCTCTCATCGTGATAGAAATTACTTACGGAATTTCCAATAATCTCGGGTTAATTTCGGATTACAGTGAAAACAGTGAATAAAATGATGAAAACAGACACTAGGAACCTTTTTGTATTGATGAAAATTGCAAGAAACAATATACAATGGATCTCCAATTGGAAAGGGAGATCCTTCTCTCCCAAATCTCTTATTTGGCGGCTAAGAGCCGTCACAAACCCAAAGAAAGCAGAGAAACATTCCCAAGCCAACTCCCTACTTAAACAATAAACCCTCACCCTAACTGCTAATCAATTTTCCCCATAAATCCCTCCCTCCAGGCCGCCCGCCCCCTCACCTTTGAATTTCAAATTCGGTGGACCTCATGGAACCCACGACTTGACTCCTACTGCTTGTCAAGCGCCCCCTTCGCCCTTCACCTATAGCAGCGCATGGCAGGTTCAGGTTGGATCGGCCCATGGACCAATCTAGGCGGGACTGGTCCATCAATGCGCAATTGCTATATAAACTTGTAATCATTTTAATATTCACTAACTCTTTTTTCTAAAGTCAAAATGTCTCCTTATGCTCCGAAAAATGTGCAAAATGTTGAACACAAACTATGAGAATGCTGTGCAGACAAAAAAAAAAGAAAATTTTAATTCACCAAGCACTGAGAATAATGCAACCCTTTTTAAAAAATTAGTAACTATTTCGAAAATTCACAAACTATCTTTTAAGTACAAATTCAAGCTCTCATTTTTATAAAATCTCGGCCGAGCAACCCTTCCTATTTTTAAAATTCTAAGACTCATATTTTAAGTATGATCCTCCTCCTTACAAAGATTATGTCTACATAAAAAATCCAAAATAATAAGTTATGTCTTGCGTTAGCATTAGGCCTTCAATATCTCTTACGAGAGAAATTCACTATAAAATACAAACTCCCAAAGTCATTCCCCCTATATATAACTCGTAAAGCTAATCTATGAACCCAATCCTTTGTCAGCACAAAAGCCGAGTAAACAATATTCAAGCAATAAAATCAAAGCGTTCAAAACGTCAATGATAATTGCGTTAATAGAATTTCTCAACTGAATGATTATGATTTTCAAAATGCACCTAAATTTCAAATTGTCATTTGGTGCTTAATTTATGATGAAATTTTAAAAATTCAATATTTGCCAGTCTAAAAATATTCAAGTGAAATCATCCTTATAACTTAAAGCAAAATCCATACATCCTCCGCAATCATTTATCAAGGGTGTGCAAACTGAGAATAACCTCAGCTCCCAAAGAACCAATGTCATGTCGAGCATATCGTTATGATTCATTTTCAAACAATCTCGCATAAGTAAAATCATGGCATGTGTGATGTGTCCTATAATCAGTGATTTTACTATCCAATGACACCATAGGTAAACGGTCATGATCGATGCTCTAAAAATGGGTGATTTCAATACAAAATTATTTTATTAAATTACAATCACAAGTAGAGCACATATATGTCCAAGGCCCAATTTATACACATTCATTTCAAATGGTATTATTATCCCATACATACAAACTTATTCCTACTCATATTTGTGTCTTGTAATCGAAGAGTTTTGGTATGACAAGCATCGTATTACCTTGTGGGAATATGTGTTGATTTTGCCCAATGTTGCTCGATAAAATGAATGTTAGGATTATTGGGATGCTCTTCAAAAAATAATTAATTAAGGTCCTAGTAACAACTATGAATTCATCATTATCTATATTCTGATAATATTGCTAAATCTAATTTTTTAACACATTTATCTATGTCAATTATTAAATGTCATGTAGCAATTCAAATTATAATAACTGGCTAAAGATTCTCCAAAAAACATGTCATCTGAGCACGACAAGGTACCAAGATACTCACACACAATCATGTTTGTATTTTGAGAGCTCAATCTCGGTTGCATATTCCCATGGCAAATATTGAATGTGAACCTGAAACCAACAACAAAAAGTAACTCAGCAGTTTCAGCAGGATAATTAAATGCAAATTCCAAATCCAAATTACATAGCTATGAACTAAAAAAGTTCATTCAAACAATCAGATCTCGGCAGAACAAATTTAGGAAGAAATGAAGCATTGACTTGAAAATGTTTTTATTAATCCAGATAACCAATCGAAACAATAGTTACCATAAAAAGCTTTGTTATAGCAAAAAACAGGACATAAAAAAATGTGAAAATAATTTACAACACCTAAATAAATTTGAGAAAAATAATAAAAGAATCAACCTTAGATACATCTCAATATAAGAGAGAACCTCTTTTTAAAAGTAAGAAATTAGTATTATTCATACAAATAAAAGATGATGGAAACAATTAAAAGCATTAGAGTGTGATAAGACTTAAGAAAATAAAAGCATTTAAATAATTAGCATGCGGCCTGAGCTAACAACAAAATCCCTAATGACTTGTAGGAAACACGAAAGTGTAAAAAAAAGTAGAAAACTATAAAGCTACCTTAAATTTTATTACTTGATTTTACACAAAGTGTAGATGTATATATAGACTTCTCCAAAAGTCTTACAATAAAAGTAAATCAAAACTATTTAAAAAAAAAAAAAAACAAGAGTCCCTAGAAGGGGCCGACAGCTAGAAGAGAAAACGAAGGCACATAAATTGCAACCTAAGGGTCATAAGAGGATCGATCCAACAATTAAAACACAATCTGTGTGCTCAAGATTCTCTCCTAAGATTACTTGACTAGTGGCTCCCATCAATGGCCAGATGTTTGCAGGAGAGGGTAGGAACCCTACTTGGGTTATCGACTGTGATAGGAGGTCCACAAACATTCAACACTCCTCTCAAATTTAATGGTATAAATTTATCATTCCAAATTTCTTTACAATATTTTTGAACAAGAGGTTGCAGAGCTCTTTGCAGAGAACGTCTGCAAGTTGATTTTTTTGTTTGCACATATGAGTATAAAACAACCCACTTTTCAGTTTCTCTTATATGAAATATCTATCCACCTCCACATGATTTTCGTACGATTATGTCATACAAAACTATGAGCAATATAGATGCCAGATTTATTGCTACAGCATATCTTCATTAGCCACTTAGTTGATTTTTAAATCTTTCAAAATATTTTGGATCCATGCTCGCAAAGTCCCTAAAGAATGGCTCTAATTCATATTCAGTGCTAGATCTTAATAGTTTGTTTCTTGTTCTGCCATATTATGAGATTCTCTCCCAAGAATATATAGTATCCACTCGTAGAACTATCCACTAGATCCTATATAGTCTACACCATAATACCTAATAACTTGTAAAATTCCATGCTTTTAATAAAGAATTCTTTTATCAAAATTTGATTTAATGTATCCAAGGATTATATAAGCAGCTTTACGCGTGAGTTCACTTATAACACTCACTGGAATTGCGATGTCTTGACGAAAGTGAGAGATAGATCATTTTCTCAATTAATTTTTTGAAATTATCCCATATGTTTTCTTCATCTTGACCACTTTTTGTCTTGTTCAGTTGAATTTCAAAAGTTTTGCAATTACATTTCAATTTCTTTCAGAAGTTCCATGACATATTTTTGTTGACAAATTAATATTCTTTTTTTCTTATCAAACAACTTATATTTCAAAAAAGTTTTTGTATTTGTTTAACTGTTTAATCTCAAATTCTTCGACAAGTTTTCCTGAGAGACTCATTCTCTCTATCATCATCAACTATAACAATTATGATTTTACCATTAGTAGAGCATTTTATGAAAATAGTATGATCTCTTAGCTTTGTTTGTCCAGCTTCATTCATGGCTTCTATAAAATTAGTAGAACCATACTCTCGGAAATTATGTAAGGCCATATAGAGTCTTTTTTAATTTGCACACTATCGTTGCCAGGTACCAGATCCTGAGTAAGAAAAATGGAGGGTTATATTAGATAGTCAATAGCCAACGTAAAACTTGTCGAATAATCATGACATGAATCATTTAATAAATTGTGTTAATATTAGGGAATTCCCTAGAAGTGATACGTTGTATGACTTGAATACAGTAAAAAGTGTGCAAGGGCCGCTGCACCACTCCTGAGTATGGTGTTAAATAAGCAAGGGTTCCCACATCACGAACTGTTATGGGCAAAGAAACTAGTCTATGAAACTAGCATTAGGATAAGAACTTGGAATATAGGTTTTCTAACAGGCAAATTAATGACACTAATAGATATTATAATTCATAGAAAGATAAATATTTTATGCATTCAGGAAACTGAGCTGGAGAGAAGAATAAGGAGACTGATAATTTAGGGTTTAAATTACAGTATTCAGGTAGGACTCATGCCAGAAGTGATTATTGAGCAAAATTTAAAGAATAATTTTGTTAAAATTAATAGAATTGGAGATAAAATAATAAGTTTAAAGATTATTGTTGATGATAAAATTATCAATATTATAAGTGCTTA
>JAJBZI010007147.1:0-12678 GCA_021234465.1 Dendrobium hybrid cultivar
GGGAGAAACTTTGCTTCATGGACGGATGTTATTCTATGTAGTGTACTAATTAAATTATCTGTGATCAGAGATAAATAAATCATAGAAGTTAAAAATAAAATAATGCTAACTGTATGTGGTTCATAATTAGTTCGGACATATCATGATAAAAAATACAGAGAAATGTCCTACCCTAGAATAACATGTTTCCATAAAGTTTATCACTTTCAGTGAACTCATTTTTTAAGTGATTCTAACTGTTCCTCACTTAAACATTCCATATTGAACATAAATTAGAAAATAGCTCCCGATATTGAACCGAGGGATATCTAGGAGATCTCACCAAATTAGAATAGAATGTGATAAGAAGCTGTATTGGGGACAATTTTTAGAGGGAATATTCTCCACAAAACTCAACTCTTCTTGGTCTGTTAGTTGGGAGCTTTCTCTTTAACGAATAGGTCCTAGGTTCGAGTCTTGTGTCTGTGTTGTGTTTGTGCGTCTCGGCTTTAGCCTTAATGTTTCAAAAAAAAAAAAAATTCTCCACAAAAAACTTCTATAATTAATTTTCCAATATTGCCACATGGACAATTTCGAACAATATCTAATATTTTTTTATATTTGTTCCTTCCTAAGCCTCCACAAGAACTGCCACGGAAGCTTTTAGAGCATTGCTCATGGTTTTTTATAGGGAATTCTTAATAGGAAAATTTTCTTGGCTAAAGTTTGCCACCATTTTTTGCCATGTCGTTTAACCAACATGATACATTTTTGCAAGAGAGCCAACCATAAAAATACCCCAGTTGGATTCGCTTCTACCCCTGGCTTCTAGACAGTTCGCTTGCTCTCCCGCCCTAGCATCTGACAAGCCAGCCTAGTATCAGAGTTTTCGCCTCTGGCTTCAACACAACCTGCCAACAATCAGATTCATCAATTCCACCTTCTTGCTTTGATTTTCTTTCCATTGCCATCACTTTGGTCCCTGATTTTGGTGTATAAGTCCAATTAGAAACTTTCTTAGGGTTGTATAAATTCAACAAAAATGTTAGAAAGAAACTCTCAATCAAATCTCTCCAAGTATTATCATGGTACCAAAAACCTAGAATATTTTTATATGTATTTCCCATAGGCTACAGCCTTTATCTCTGCATTGCCACAATCTTGCAACCTACATAGCTACAATTCTCTTCCTTTCGCCTAATTTTCTCATATACGTAACCTTCCTCAATGCAGTCTTAGTCTTTCATTCTTTCTTTTAAAAACCAATTACTATCACAATATGAACGTCTGAAACGTGAAAGGAAATTGCTTGGTGAACAGAAGATCGGTATGGCTGAGCAATACTATACCTAGAGAGCCGATGTAGGAAGATCTTAACAACTATTATAGGCCAAGGCCACACCAAACACACTCCAACTCACATGGTGAACTCAAGGCATGACATCTGGGTCAAATTCCCAGAAATCCATTGCTGGAAGGTCCCAACAAAATTTGGGTTTCAAAGAAATCCAAATATATAAAATCCTTTGTAGGCCACCATGATGGTGAACTCTACGGGAGATAATCCTAATATGATAAAAATGGTTCATCATCTAGTAGAAGATCCCAAAGAGAGAGGGCACCATAAAATGAGGAATTGGTACTTTTTTGGAGCGATCACCTCTTCAATTATGATCTCAAACGTTGCACCCAAATCTCCCTTGCACTAACATTGGCCTTAAATAAAATCACTCGCTCATGTGCCCTACCCTCTCCTACTAGCAAACTCTTTTGTTTGTCTCCACTCTTTCGTATGCGAGGCCTTCACTCGGGATAATTCCATATCTCCTGACCATGTTGACAATTTATTTATCATAAGAAAATAAATAAGTAAGCAAATAAAATGACATACTTAACACTCCTCTATATTTATGATCTTGTTGCATAAAGCCTCCATGTTGCACAATCATGCCTAGATCTCCCTCACTTCAATATTGTCCCTTTTTGAGTCATTTTCTGCATTTTATTTATTACTTTGTGTTATGTCGGGAGTCTTTCCCATTTTTCCTTTTTGTTTAGGGGATTTGGTATTATAGCCCAAGGGGCAACTCTGTTTTTTGTTTCCTTTACATGTTATGGCCTATATATTGAAGCCTTAGGATTTTGTAATTTTTTTGATGAAGAATTAGAATATGAATTCTGGTTTGAAGTTTTTGTTTACTTTGTGAGCTTATGGTGGTGAAGAAAACCCTACGTGGAGGGAAATGAAATACCCAACAACAAGGTGCTATTGATTTTATCCTATCTTAATTTTTATTTCTTCTTCTTCTTTCTTTTCTTACCAAACAACAGTCTTTTCTTACCAAACAACAGTCTTTCCCCTTTCCCCAACCAGCCAAACATCTCTTCCTCAAGCCGATTCCCTCATCTACTGCAGCAGCCGTCCCCCTCACCAATCCGCCTAGTGCCCGTCTAGGAAATCACCCGCTAGCAGCCCTCGTTTCCTCTCTCCAACCACCCAACCAACCCCCATCCAACCTGACCACTCATGGGAGCCCAACAACCCCCCACGACAACCCAACAGGCCCCAACGACAGCCCAACAGCCACCAATGGCAGCCCAACAATCACTAAATGGCAACCCAACAGCCACTACACAGGAATCCCAATAGCCCAAACCCATTCCCAATCCAACCTTTCATATTCCCAAAATAGAAATTTAAAGTCACCTAAATCCCATTCAATATTTGACTCTTCCCCTTTCCAACAACCATTAAATAGCCAACTTAAATCATTCAACTTCCATTTCCCAAAGCAGCCGGCCAACCATACTCCTTCCAAAGCCACCAAATCATATCACTTTACCTTCCTAACTCCACACCCAACAGCTAACCACCATTCATCTCATTTCCTAAACCATCTCCACAATCCAACTCCACTACTCCTTGTTCCAACAACCTTCAGTTGTCTTCCAACAGTAGCAACAACCACCTCTTTAATCCAACAGTCTTCGGCTGTCCTCAACAACAACAGCATTGTTCCAGTAGCCTTCCTTCGGCTGTTCACCAACAACAGCAACCTTGTTTTAGTAGCCGTCACTTCTTTATTCCAGTAGCAGTCACTTCTTCTTTATTCCAGCAGCTTTCGGCAGTTCTCCAAGCAACAGGACCTAAGCATTCTCTTCCCTAAAGCTTCTTCTTGAAATTGGATGAAACAAAGTAAATCAGTTTGCTATTCTCTATTCAGGTTAAGTTTTCATTGAATCAAAACTTTAAATGTAATACTTTTCTTAGTGGCATCATTAATTTTGCATTTAAGTTTCTCTTGCTTAAATCGCTCATTGAGTGTGAGAAAACTTCACCGTGCCTAGTCTAATAATTAACCGTGGGATTTATGTTGTTTGTCTTTAAGCATTGTGAATCTTCATTGTTATTTTATTATTCTCTTACTTTAGTTGTAACCACATGATAGTAATAAATTTAAAACTGATAAAATATTTAAATACACTTTTAAGAGTCATTAAGTTTATAAATTGAAGTTTATCAATCTTTTATTAAGCTCTAAGCAATTTTTGCAATTAATTTTAGCTCCATTCGCATATGTTTCACATCAAATGGTGCTCTTTTAATTTCTTTTGGCTATTAAGGAATTGAAGGACTTCATGATCTTCATGATCAGTAAATAATATGAAGTTGTTAGCCAACAGATAATGACTCCAGTGATGTATTACACAAACAATGGTGTCGAATTCCTTATTATAGGTGGAATAATTTTGACGGGCCTCATTTAGTTTCTCATTGAAAAATAATATGGGATATCCTTTTTGACTTTAAATAGTTCTAATGCCAATGTTAGATGCATCGCAGTCCACTTCAACGGCCTTGCTAAAATCAGTAAGGCCTAACACAGGAGTAGCTGACATTTGACCTTCAATTGATCAAAAATTAATTGAGCATCATATTTCCAACAAAAGTTTTGAGCCCACAACTTTGTTATTTAAGCTGTAATTGTACTTAAATTGTATATAAATCATCAGTAAAATGCGGCTAGCCCATGGAACCTCTTCACCTTTGTAAACGATTGGAGCCTGGGCCAATTCATAAGTGCTTCCGCTTTGGTTGGATCAGCTTCAATTCCTGCTACTAACACAACAAAGCCCAAAAAATTGATTTTTCTATCCAGAAATTGGCATTCTCATGGATGATTATACAGTCTCTATTCTCAAAGCACTTCAAACACCTTGCACAAATGTTATAGTTGATCACTCAAGTTGTGGCTGAAGACTAATATGTCATCGAAGTATACAACTACGAATTTGCATAATAAAGATAGGAATACTTGATTCATAAGTTGCATAAAGGGCTTGAGGCATTGGAAAAGCCGAACAACATTACTCTTCACTCATACAATCCATCCCGAATTTTGAAAGTAGACTACTATTTGTCTCTAGCTCACATCGAAATCTGATGACAATCACTTCTGAAGTCTGTTTTGGAGAATAGAGTTGCACCATGTAACTAATCAAAGAGATTGTCAATGTAGGGAATTGGAAAATGATATCTTATAGTAATTTTATTAATTGCCCTGCTATCGATGCAAATTTTGTAAGTTCCATCTCTTTTTGGCACCAAAAGTGTAGGCAACCCACATGTTCTGACTAGCAATTCTTCCACCTGATGTTGCAGATCTTCATGTTCATCCAGACGTAAGCTATAAGAGGGTCAAGTGGGAAGTGTAGCTCCACGAACTAGCGCCATAACAAGCTAAATTTCCCTTGCGGGAGGTAATCCAACAGGGATTACTTCTATTAAAACATCTTAAAATTCCAACAACAGATTTTGAACATTCGGTTTGTAAATTACAAAACTAGAACTTGGTTCCTTGAGTAGTAACAAATAACCAGTTGTTGTCTCTTGTAAAGCTAGCAAACACTTTGAATAATTCAACACAAGCTGATCATAGGTTAACCCTTCGTGTACTGTAGTTAACGAAACCAACACAATTTGTGTTCATTGATGGTTGAAGAAGTGTTGGTCGCCCCATCATGGATGGTTTCTCGATCATACTACCATGGCCTTCCCAATAACAGGTGGCAAGCGCCCATTGGAACTACATCATACTAGGCTTGTTCTTTAAAATTCCCAAGAGAAAAATTAATGAGGCAATGCTTCAAAACTTTAACTTCATTCTCCTTTTGCATCTAGGATAGTTTGTAAGGGTGAGGGTGTTCTTCTACTGGTAATTTCAATTTCTCAACTATCGTGTTGGATGCAACATTCTCGCAACTTCCATTATTAATGATCATTTAACACAGTTGATTGTGCACAGTACATTGAGTTCTAAAAATAATATGTTGTTGGAATGATTCTTCTTTACATGCATTCAACAAGCAACAAAGAACCAACAGCTGGCCTTTATATGCTTCTATAATGATAGTTTCTTGTTGTTTCATCACTTCTAGTTGATAGGATCAGCTTTGGTTGTCTCCTATTTCTTGTTTCGTGTCATCTAAAAGGGTAATTACTCTACGATTTGGACACCTCGACGTAATGTATTCAAACATGGCATTTGAAAAATTTTCAGGCTGGAAATCCTATTAAGTTGTCCTGATTTCGGTTGAGGTTTCCAATGTTTGTAGTGCCAGCGTCGATACTCGAGACAATTTTGACTATAGAATTTAGTTGCTTTGAGACCCCTTCTCGATTCACCAACCTTCCTTGCAAGTTTTTTCTAACTAATTGATTTTTTTCTGCTTTCAAGGTGAGATTAAAATCTTGAAATGTCCAAAAGGCTGTTACCACACAACAGTGACAATAGTAGGTTGCAAACCTCCTAAGAACCTTGTTATGGTATTCCCAGCTAGTTCCACCAAATCACGTTTAATGGACAACTGTTCAAATCCAACGACATACTCTACCACTTTGAGTTGGTTCTGCTGGAACCTATGCAGCTTCAACGTTTGTAGTCATAACGATATTGATGCAGGACGAGACGCACAAAATCATGCATAGAGATTCAAGTTAGGATAAATAAAAGGACAATAATATAAAGTTCATGAAACATTATCAAATATAAAAAAATTTAAACTATTTAATTATGCAAAAGCAAGAAACTAATAAGTAGAAGCTAAACACATTAAAAGAAGTGAATTAATTTGGACTAGCTAATATGGGTTGGCACAATCCAACATTTAATTTAGGACTAGTCACTAAGAAGTCCAATTCACTCAAATTAAGGTGGAGTTTAGCGGATTAATTAATACATATGATATGATGCAACTAAAGAGGAAGTGAGAATACTATTATCTAGTTAAATAAAAAAGACAATGGGAGGGTTTTGGATACTTAGCTTTTAAATAAAGATGGGAATCCTTGAAAGAGTGGCGGCTAATTCTTCCTTGGCCAGCAATGGAAATCCTTGCTATTTGATGTCTTGAATGTTCTTTAGATTTTCCTTGGAATAACAATAGTGGGGAGGGAAGTTCTCCACTAAATGAAGCTTTAGGAAAAAAAAAAAAAACAAGTGCAGGAGGCTCTCGGTTTGGAAGCGTGGGAGGGTAAATGGTGGTCTTGGTTTGAGAGTTTGGAGGGAAAAGGGGGGGCCTCGGTTTGGGAGTTTGGAAAGGAATAGGTGGCCGGCTGCTTCGGGTAGATAAAAGGGGATTAGGTGTTTTAATTGAAGAAAGAATTAATTGGATTTGGGGAAGGGAAAATGTTAAACTATGTTGTTTGGAATTCAAAGAGTCATCAGTGTTCAACTAATGTGAAGGCTAGCTTTGGAACTCCCAAAGGTCACTTAAATAGGAGAGATGAAAGGATAAATTTTAGGAAGAGGAAAGGCCAACTGTTTAGTGACTTTTGGTGGGTGGTTGGGAAAGTAAAAGGTTGGGTTTGAATGACTTTTCAGTGGCTGAATTTGGGGGCTGAATTTGGGGAAGTGAAAAGGTCAGAATTTGAAGGGGTTTTAGACAGCAAACGGGTGGCTGTTGGGGTCCTGTTTGTGGCTAGTTAGGGAGGGAAATAGTTGAGCTGTTGGGAAGGGAAAAGGTGGCTGTTTGTAGGTTGGGTAGTGGGTAAAAGGGGATATTTGGTTGTTATTGTATGTTGGCTGCAGTTAAGAGCTGTTTGGCGGTTGGAATGGGAGTGGCTTGCAACTGTTTTGATGGAAGGAGGTGGGGTGAAGCTTGGCCAACTGGAAGGAAGCTGTAAAGTGGCTTGCGGCTGGAATGCTGGAGGGAGTTTTGGATGGCCGGCTATGGGAGAAGAAGGAGAATAAAGATAAAGAAAAATGATAAAATCAAGAGCCTTGCCACGGTAATGGGCTATTGGGTATTTCTTTGCCCTAATCCAAGAGACTTCCACTCTCATTACACTCACAAGGAGAAGGAGACACTCAATCAACTCACAAAGAGAAGAAAGTAAAAATCAGAATTTTATATATCAAATCATTAACATCCTTAATACAAGAGACAAGGGGCAATATATATAGGAACTTAAATATGAAGAAAAGCAAAAGACAAAGAGGCCCTTGGCCACATAACATAAATCTCCCTCATAAGGGCCACATAATATAAATCTACCTCAAGTGAGGGTAAAACGGGAAAATAAAAACAACATCAACTAAATCACATACATCATATAAAAAATTAAAAATACAATGACTCAATTATGGTCGTCGATCTTCGGCCTCAACGATAATAAACTCTCAAAGCTGTGATGTCCTCATCATCTCCCGGGGTAGGAGAAAACTCAACCCTGTCGAGTCAGCGGTATGTGAACTCTCGTGTAGCTCCAATAGTCCAGGTCAATCCTCTGCAACTCCTCACGCTCGAGCCATGTATCATCAGTCTCTGGCTTATTCTTCCACCTAACCAGATATCTTTTTCTACCTCCATCCTTAGTAGAAATAATTTCATCATTCAAAATGATATCAATTTTATCCGTTTGGGATGAATTTGTCAATTTGGGTAGTGGAGGTAGGCTTGGGTGCCCACTGGGTAGGTTCACACAAGGCTCAGAAAATGGATTTGGTGGGTTAAAATCAGGTCCCTCTAAGGCTACTAGATCCTTGATATTAATGGAAGGACTTATGCCAAAATCTAAAGGAAGATCCACCACATAAACATTTTTCTTAATTTTCTCACTATTTTAAAAGGTCCAGTACTCTTAGCATGTAGTTTCTTAATAGTCTCTTTTGGGAACCATTCTGGAAGAATTCGTACCATTATATAATCACCTACTTCAAAAGTTTTAAATCGCTTATTAATGTCTGCATGAAATTTATAAGTTGCATTGCTTTATGTAATTCTAGCTGAAATCACTTCATGCAAATTATGCAAATGTGATACAGATAAAAATGTAGACTCACTAACTTTAGACCTAGGGCTCATGGGAATCAAATCTATAGATTGCCTAGGTTTAAAATAATAAACTATTTCAACTGGATTTAGATCTGTAGTACGATTCACATAATTGTTAAAGGTAAACTCAGCTATAGGCAACTTAGAAACCGAGTCTTTCGCAGTTTCACTCACTTCAATTATTTTAAAACTTTCTTGATAGTCCGCATGACATTTTGCGTTACTTGTTCAATTCGAGTTATGATTTTCTTATGTGCATCAGATATCAAATCACACAAATATGAAATTTCATAATGAAAATCAGGCAATTCAGGTAGATGGGGTAAGAGTTACTGTAGGCTCACTATTTATAGACTCAGGACTTATGGGTGTCAATTCTAGAGGTTGCATAGGTTGGTACTCATACACAATTTCAACAGAGCTAGGAGGTGGTTTAGGGGTATGTTTAGCTATCCTGACTTTCTTTAGGATATGAGTATCCGAATCAAGTATGTGATGTTGATCACGGTGATGTTTACGGTTTGGTTGAAAGAAAGGGGCGGGGTGGTGCCCACGGGGGTGATCACCATATGCCGGGGGCACTCACTGGCTGAAAGCAGGGTTATGATCAGGAGAGGGGTTTTGGTCATAGGTCATTGTAGAGGAGGAGGGTCATATCCAGGTTGTTGTGGAGGAGAAGGGACATACCTAGGTTGTTGTGGAGGAGGAATATAACTATATTATTGTGGAGGAGGAGGGTCATAACTAGTTTGTTGTGGAGGCGGAGGAAAATAACTAGGTTGTTATGGGGGAGGAGGAACATGCCTAGGTTGTTGAGGAGGATGAGGGTCATACCTAGGTTGTTGTTGTGGAGGAGGGGAAAAGATGTATCTATCACAGGGGTTCAAATCATTTCCCATGCTTGATGAAGAGTAGGTTGAATGCTTGTCTTACTCTCATCAGATTGTCAAACTTGTCCAAAGTGTGGTGAATAAATTCAGCTATCTTAGCTCGATTTTCCTTAACAATTTGAGTTAGGGCTCCAATTTGACAAACCAAAATGTCTAAGGTCTGTTGTATTTGCTTCGGTCCATTGGGAGACACTAGATGACACTAAGGGATGCTAGGACGTAAAGGACAACCCTTAAACTAGTGGGAAGACATACCTAAGGCTTCCTATTTGATGTAGTTGTTGGTGGACAGCAAATACACAATGGAAAACACTCACCTAAAATCAATTTTGAAAAGTTAACTTGCTGTAGTTTAAGGGGACATCACTTAAGTACAATTTCCTAGGTTAAGTCTGAGGTTTTGAGCCTAATTCGTGTAGCAAAATGACATAACATGCAAAAAATTTTGTAAATGCATGATAAATGGGCTTGCAAGTGATATAAATGTAATGTTATGCAATTTATCAAACCTAGGGGCTGCTATGTCAAACCTTGGGTTGAATCCTAACACATGCAATTAGACAACCATGCTCTGATACCAAATGATGCAGGACGGGATGTTTAAAGTCATGCATATAGAGATTCATGTTAGGATAAATTAAAAGACAATAATATAAAGTTTATGAAACATTAACGAAGATAAGAAAATTTGAACTATTTAATTATGCAAAAGCAAGAAACTAACAAGTAGAAGCTAAACACATTAAAGGAAGTGAATTAATTTGGACTAACTAATATGGGTTGGCATAAATCCAACATTTAATTTAGGACTAGTCGCTACGAAGTCCGATTCACTCAAATTAAAGTGGAGCTTAACAGATTAATTAATACATATGATATGATGCCACTAAGACGGAAGTGAGAATGCTATTACCTAGTTAAATGAAAAAGACAATGGGAGCGTTTTGGATACTTAACTTTTAAATGAGGATGGGAATCCTTGAAAGAGTGGCGGCTAATTCTTCCTTGGCCGGCAATGAAAATCCTTGCTATTTGATATCTTAAATGTTCTTTAGATTTTCCATGGAAGAACAATAGTGTGGAGGGAAGTTCTCTACTAAATGAAGCATAAAAAAAAACAGAAACAAGAGGGGAGGCTCTCGGTTTGGAAGTGTGGGAGCGTAAATGGTGGTCTCAGTTTTGGAGTTTGGAGAGAAAAGGGGGGGCCTCAGTTTGGGAGTTTGGAAAGGAATGGGTGGCCGGTTGCTTGGGGGGTAGAGTAAAGGAGTTTAGGTGTTTTGATTGGAGAAGGAATTAATTGGATTTGGGGAAGAAGAAAGGTTAAAGTATTCTGTTTGGAATTCAAAGAGTTATCTATGTTCAATTAATGTGACTTAAAGGCTGGCTTTGAAACTCCCAAAGGTCACTTCAATAGGGAGATGAAAGGATAGATTTTGGGAAGAGGAAAGGCCAGCTGTTTATTGACTTTTGGTGGGTGGTTGGGAAAGTAAAAGGTTGGGTTTGAATGACTTTTCAGTGGCTAAATTTTGAAAAGTGGGAAGGTCAGAATTTGAAGGGGTTTTGGCGAGCAAACGAGTGGCTGTTGAGGTATTGTTTGTGGCTGGTTGGGGAGGGGGATAGTTGAGCTGTTGGGGAGGGAATAGGTGGTTGTTTCGGTTTGTTTGTGGGCTGGGCAGTGGGAAGGGGGTTTGGCTGCTACTATATGTTGGCTGCAATTAGGAGCTGTTTGGCAGTTGGAATGGGAGTGGCGTGCGGTTGTTTTGGTGGAAGGAGGAGGGGTGGAGCTTGGCCAACTAGAAGAAAGCTGTAAAGTGGCTTGTGCTGGAAGAAAACGGGAGATTCGCAGCTGGAATGCTGGAGGGAGTTTTGGATGGCCCGCTATGGGAGAAGAAGGAGAATAAATATAAAGGAAAATGATAAAACCAAGAGCCTTCCCACGGCAATGGCTGTTGGGTACTTCTTTGCCCTAATCCAAGGGACTTCCACTCTCATTCCACTCAAAAAGAGAAGAAGGAGACACACCCAATCAACTCACAAAGAGAAGAAAGCAAAAATCAGAATTCTCATATATCAAATCATCAACATCCTAATACAAGAGACAAGGGGTCATATATATAGGCACCCAAACATGAAGAAAAGCAAAAGACAAAGAGGCTCTTGGCCATATAACATAAATCTCTCTCAAGTGAGGGTAAAACAAGAAAAAAAAATAACATCAACTAAATCCCATACATCATATAAAAAACTAAAAATACAATGACTCAATGATCTCCGGCCTCAACGATGATAAACTCTCTAAGTTCTGATGTCCTCATCAGATATTGATCTAGTAAGTACTTCAGCTGAAATTCTTTCGTCATTTTGGGCCATCCTATGATCTTGCTCTAGCATTTTTTATTTTTTGCTCGTTTTAGATTTTTCCACCAAAATGATACACTTCTCTTCAACTTGATAGCCACAAATTTGACTATTCGATCTAGATGCACCTCCATGAATTCAAGAAATCATTCTACGATGTGAAACCAACTCATGTAAGTCAATCTTGTTCCCCGCCCCCCCATCTTACACAGCCTTGGGGTCACTCCCTACATCCTCGTCATTCGAAAGATCTTGATCGATGGGATTAATGTCTTCTTTCTCCTCTTGACGTTCCGCAACTTCTCTCTGTTCAAATCTTGCTAACCATTGTTATAGCTACTGTATTTCTCTTTGTAGTTTCTTCAATCACAACTTCTTACACTGGTCTTTTTGGATTATGGCGAGGCAGCAACTTGCTAGCTCTGATACCAAATCTGACCCCGTCTCAAGGAATTGGTGGAGTAATCAGGATAACTGCAGGTTATCCACTACATTCACACCTGATGCAACTCTACTCCAGAAATTCACCACCTGAAATCTCAAGGTTTCAGGATACAAAACAATGACAGAAAAAACCCAAATGGCTATCTAACTCCAGGAAAAGTTCCATCATTAATCTGCAAATGCAATATTTATACTCAAAGTCCTGCCAAAGGCAGGCTATACGAATTAACTAGCCATACCGAAAATCAAATGGCTACCAAACACAGATGTTTGAGCAAAAACAGAGCTATACTAGCTGAAAATAGAAAACAAAACAAAGAAAAACTGATATCAGCAATTAGCTCCTGCATCAGATTTAAGCACGCTTTCCCTTGAAAAATAAACTCTATCTATGCATCATAAATGAAAGCTACAAGAAAAAAAAAAATCTAGAAGAATATGAAAAAGCAAAAAAACAAGTAAAAAAGAATTCTATTCATTAGGAATAATAATGGAGGAAGCAAACTCACTTAATTCTTAGGTATGATGCTGATATCTGAGGCAAAGGAAAATCTCCATTTCTGCAAGGATTTTGTTAAAATACAGAAAATGAAATTAAAGAAACAGTTCATAACACGTGAACAGTACAGCTGCTTTAAGAGTTCAGTTTCTCACTGGTCAGCTGAGGAAA
>JAJBZI010007148.1:0-10063 GCA_021234465.1 Dendrobium hybrid cultivar
AGTCCCACCAATCAAAAAGCCATCTGATTTTTTTATTTTTTTAACTTAAAGCAAATATATATATATATATTAAAGCCGAAAATAATTTTATTTCAAAATAGAGAGAAACATATAGACCCTATAATAAAATAGAACTAAATGTGATATGTAAGAGCATATAACACAAATAACAGACATAATAGCTCGCTAACCTAGCAAAGACAAAGACCTATTACACTAGCACTAACAATAAATAAATCACATACATGACCACATATATAATGTCATAACATGAATTAAAATATGAACTAATGAAGCCAGCGACCCATTATTCAGTAAGCAAATGAACATCATTTGAACTTCCAATCAAGCATTGCAATGAAGAACATCAAGCATTGAACAATAAACTTTCAGCCACTAATAGATGAATGCTACATCCAGATAAGAAATCCACCTTGAGAGAGCAGCTCAATCGCCAAAGCACATATACACCATCTAACAGCCAATAGCCCGAGCCATCAGGTGATATAATATTTATAATTTTCCAACAATTGATCAAATAGCACCCAATGCAGCTAGATTGTAGCAGAAGTAAAGCTTCCAACGAAACCAGGAGAAACGTATGTAGGCCTACAGCAACAGCCAATCTCCAACAGGCTGAAGAGCAGAGCATGCTGCAATACCCCTACTCTGAAACATTTTCCTTTACATCAGGCCGAGAAATAAGAGTTCCCATTTAAATTATCAAAATGACTGAACAATTAAAAGGGTGGTAAAGAACTTTAAAACTGTGGAGACCAATGTCACCAACCTCTCTAATCTTACAGGTAGAATTCCAAGGAATCATATGAAATTTATTTGCATGTATGTCTCATGTATAAAAGAATCTAGCACAAATTTTATCAATATAATATGACTTTTGATTGAAGACTCTAAACTCAAAGATTGACTTAAATTTAATTAATTTAAATTTTATACAAGTATAAGTCTAGCCCATAAATAATAATTTAAAAATATTTATTATAATCATCTTAAATTTTATCTTAAAAAATCTAAGAATTATAAAATTTATTATGATTAAATTTTAATAAGGATATTTGATATGTAGTGTGCTCAATTAAACAATTTAGAGGTTCAATATACTATTTTTATTTTATGTTCATTCCATTTTCATTAAACTAAATAGCCTCATAATCAAAATGATGTTCATTGATAAGATGAATTCAATGGGATCAATCTAGCAAATCAAGCTAATAGAAGTCTTTTTGGGCACAAAAATAGACAAAAATTAAAGATACGATATAATTGTTTTATTTTTGAGTTTAGATACTTGTAAGAATAAATTTTGAGTTTATATGCCTCGTAATATCCAAATTTAAAAAATATGCTCATTATTTCAGTTATTGAGGAAATATGTCCGACAGTTTTCAAAGGGCCAAAATACCCCTACTCTGACTGCAGACTACTTTTTTTAAGTCTACCTTGACCTAAATAAATTTGAATATCATTAGAATCATGTTCAAATATATATCGATCAAATTTAAGACTATATGCAATAACATTTCAATCAATTATCAAATGTTCTTTAAATCCTTATCAAATATTCTTCAAATCCTTATCAAATGTTTGAACATTGTTCAAATAAGATTCAAACGAGTTAGTGTTATAAATTTTTTATAAAATGATTATATTGCAAGTTCAAATGATGTTCATTTATGGTTGACATAACATAGTAAATTTAGAGAGTTTGTACAGCAGACAACACAAAAATTTCACAATATGAGTTGAATAATGATTGAATAGGGTTTGAATAGATCCAAATAGGCTAGATATAACCAAGAGCAAGCATATCATACACAACACAACAAACATGTTATATCATCGCACAACTATTCATTCAATTATAACATTTGAAATTTTGATATTGATCCATGAAAGAAAACAACTGTGATAATGGTTGGTACTTGGCCTTACATGTAACTCGATTATGGACATGAACTCAACATTAGCTACATCTATGTCAGATTGCATCCATATTCATCATATTGTAATCATCAAGCAACATTAGAACATCATTCAAATAAAATTTGAATAATATAGTATTTGACATCATGCACCTTATTCAAACATGGTTTGAACCCATTTTTTATATTATATATAGTTATGTGTTACATCTCTATCAAAATAGCCAAATCTAAGCTATAAGATGGAATCCCAATAAAATATTACCTATGTATAGTTAAATCACCAATGAACGAAGAAATATCCATCTTCATCAGCGTAGTCCCGAGCGTAGAAACTCATAAGAAGATAAGCAGCAACAAAAATAACTAGAAAAAATTAATATGTAAAGGGTGATATATTTTCTCTCATTTATAGCAAAATGTGAGTATTGTGGAGGCATTTTGGTCATTGCATAACTTTCGGGCATATTTATCCAATTTTACATAGAACTCAAATTTTCCTAAAATTTATATGGATTTACACATTTAATTACTATTTTTTTAATATTTAGTTATTTATACATCACCAATAAATTATCATGATTGGGCACGAATCTCGAGCAAAATTTAATTGAAAACTTTTAAAAATAAATTCAGGATCATTTGAACTCCGATATCAACAAACTTAAAGTCAAATTGAACATCTTATTAAAATGAACCCAACAACAACAAAGTTAGTCCAATCTAAGCTCAAATGGGTTCGAATCAAGGGCTCAAAACATATTTAAAAGTTTGAAGATATTAATTTGATGACTGAATGATATACAAATATAACATTCTTATAGTTGAATCGGTCGACTCTATAAGTTAAATCAAATTTGCCCAAGATCATTAAATTATAACGTTGTTAAGACACTTAAAATGCTGAATAAACACTATATGATTAGAAGAATCAATATGAATCATCTAATGGGGCACTCTGAATTTTCCCCGAATCTTATCCATATTTACAGAGCATGTCACTCTCAAAATTTATAAATAGACACTCACTTCCTACATGAGGGGATATTGGAACCAAATATTAGAGAGAACTATGAAACTTGAAGCATCCTAGAGCTCCTCCCAACCATCGCCGAACCACCGCTTGGCAACCGACAACCGTCGAATTGACACTTAAAGTCAAATTGAACATCTTATTAAAATGAACCCAACAACAACAAAATTAGTCCAATCTAAGCTCAAATGAGTTCGAATCAAGGGCTCAAAGCATATTTAAAAGTTTTAAGATACTAATTTGATGACTGAATGGTATACAAATATAACATACTTATAGTTGAATTAGTTGACTCTATAAGTTAAATCAAATTTGCCCAAGATCATTAAATTATAACGTTGTTAAGACACTTAAAATGCTGAATAAACATTATATGATTAGAAGAATCAATATGAATCATCTGATGGTGCACTCTGAATTTTCCCCGAATCTTATCCATATTTACAGAGCCTATCACTCTCAAAATTTATAAATAGACACTCACTTCCTACATGATGGGATATTGGGACCAAATATTAGAGAGAACTATGAAACTTGAAGCATCCTAGAGCTCCTCCCAACCATCGCCGAACCACCGCCTGGCAACCGACAACCGTCGAACCACCTCAATGCCTCCAACAGTCGTTAGACCTTCGCCCAACAACCAAACCTCCGTCAAACTTTCACCTGGTTGTTGCCCCCGTACTTGTAAATTATTTCATTTATCGACTACAGTCCTTCCGACCTCCATCGTTCGATTATGATCCCTCCAGCCACAATTGTCCAACTACAATCTCTTCGGCCACTATCACCTAACAATGGTACCTCCAGTCATCATCGCCGACTATGGCCCATTTGACCTTCGTCACTATACTACAACCTCTCTAGCCTTTGTTGTCCAATTACTGTCCCTCTGATCTCTGTCACCAATCTACAGTTCTGCTGACCAAACTAATAAGCAAAAGATTTTAAGAATAACTCTCATACCATTAGATTATTCTAACTCAAAATATGTAATGTGCTATATACTACGTATATTTATTATATTGAGCTAATGTCTTCCCCCATGGAAGGGCATCATCTATAACTAATGACAGATACTACTGAAATCATTGCAGTTATGTCAGGCCTTGTGATTTTTCCCATTTTCAAGATTTTCCATGTAAAAAATCAAGCATCTCTTATGATTATTACAACCATCTCTCTTATTTGTCATTATGTTGGAATTTCATATAAAACTAGGATGTTTAACACTATCTCTCTACTGCCGTAGATGTTCTGGCACTCAATAGTTATAAATTATTTTAGACTCTAAATCATATTCAAGCATGTGCATAAAAAATGTATGATTTATGTTTAAAAAAATTAATATTAGTTTTATTTTTAAATGAGATTTAATTTTTTAAATATTGTTGCAGTCTAAAAAGTTCGTGGTGACAGAATGAGAGTTTTTCGTCTTATCGATACAAAAAAATTCAGCACACAAACAGATAATTGAACTAACCAAGGAACATGAAAGAATTTTTTACGTGGAAAACTCAAAGAGGGAAAAAACCACAAGGCTTTGCCCAGATAAATAAATTATTCTATATTTGAGTGAGTTACAAAAGCTGACCCGTCCCTTGACCATGGAGATAGCAAAATTATACAAGTTTAAAAAGTCAGCCAACTTAAAAAAGATGCTTAAGAATCTCCAATGATTGAACGTCAGATAGCAAAAATCTGGCGGCAGAGTTCTGGAGAAAGTTTGACAGAAGTCTAATGATAAAGATAGTTGGATGTTCGAATGAAGTTTTGATAACAACTGGTGGTCGAGTAGATGTATGGCGACTATAGCGCTAGAGATGAGATCTAGTGAAAGTCAACGAATGGCCTAAAGTCTAGCGTCATTGGTTGGACAAAATTCTGTGGTTAAACGAAGATCTGGTGATGGTCGGTGGTCAGTTAGTGGTCCGACAAAGGTCGATGGCTTGAAAGAAAATCTCACGACGGTCGGTGTTCAAGTAGAATTTCGGCGACAATCAGTGGTCGGGAAGAACTCCGGCAATGATCGATGGTCAGAAAGTACTCTGGTGACGGTTGGTGGTCGAGAAGAACTCTGGCGATGATGACTAGAAAAGAGAGCAATTTGGCTTTCTCCATCCTTTCCTTCTCCTTCTTCTCCCTCTCTTATGTTGAGAATGAGAGCTTATTTATAATTTTTTGGGAGTGACATGTTTCATAAATATTGAGAAGATCAGAGGCCAATGAGGAGTGATCTAGCGGACTACCCATATTGATTTATTTGATTATCGAGCGTTTGCCAAATATTGGAGTGCCTTAATGATGTCAGAATTGAATGATTTTGGGCTCGTTAGATTCGTCTCGCCGAGTTGCTCGATACGACTATAAGCATGTAATGTTTGGGTATCATTTGATTATCCAATTAATATTTTGAAGGTTTTAAATAGGTTTTAGTCGATTGATTCGTGTTCATTTGGGCTCGGATTGTAATGAATTTGGTGTTGTTAGATTCATCTCATTGAGATGTTCAATTTGGCTATAAATTTATTGAGATTAGAATTTAGATGATCACAATTTGATTCTAAAAAATTTTCATCTAAATTTGCATCGAAATTCGCGTCTGACCAATATACTTTTTAGTAACGTACCAAATATTATATAAGTAAATATAAAAATTTAACTATATAATAATAATAATAACAATAATAACTTATTAGTATGTGTAATGTAAATCCTCCTCTAATTTTTTGGTACGATTATCTAAGAAGTTGGCCAACTTCATTATGTTTTAATAATGAAGCATGTTTATCACGAGGCCATTCATTAATTATTGATCTAATTCTAACACTTTTTTTAGGTTCATATTGTTTTATTTATAGAATTACATATAATGAAGGTGTTTAACAGCTTGCTGAAGTCTTGCATATAAATCAATAGTCTCCTGATGGCGAAATTAAAGCTCACATATCTAATAATTTTAAATTGATTCTTTGATAATAATAATATGAAGAGATAAAAGAATAATTTTATATACAAAATCAAACAAGGTTGAAACCTTATATTTAATATTAGATCCTTATTTGAACAATAATATAATATCTATTTTAAATACAATTTTTAAATATTAGATGAAAAATTAACATCAAATAAAGTATAAATTTGTAATATGAGTTTTGAATATTATTAGCACATTAACCCAAAATTCTAAACCCTACTTAGTCTACAACAGAGCTCGAATAAGATTCATAATCTTGTTTCGTTTGATTTTTGAATCTTATTCAAACAACTTATAAAAATTATTCAAATGAGTTTCAAACATCATTTAAATTCAAGTATTAGAAATAATCTTTATTTATTAGACTTAAATGAAAATTTGACTATTAATAAAACACAATGAAGAAAAAGAATTCATATAGCTGACTCCACGTAGTAGGATAAAAGCTTGATGTTATTGTTGTTGTATGTTATAATCGTGCCTAAATGAGATTATAACCATATTTTCATCATTATATTGTATGGAATTCATTCATTTAAGTTGCTTTGTTATATGTAAGTGTATGAACTAATCATACCTATAGAGTTGCAATTCTCCGGAGCCCCATGTCCCTAACCCATGAATTTATGTTGAGGATGATTAATTATAAGTAGAATGATTAATGTTTTATTGTGTCGACATTGGAGGTAAGAATACAAATTTTAGAATTGTTGCATTTGCATTGATCATTGGATTGTCTTTTAGCAAATTTTTGTTGAGAAATTTAAATAAATGACCAAAAATAATAGGTTAGGTTAAAATCATGACAACTTTAATAAAACAAACATGGAGAATGTATCCATGAAATGCGCTGAGAGGGATGACAATATAGAAATTAGGTTTATATTTCTTGTTTGTTGAGCTTTGCTTAACTATGAAAATCATAGTATTGTTTCACGAATATGCTTGCATTAGTTGAAAATAAAGAAGTGGGTTATTCATGGTTCATTTAAGATGGAAAAACATTCACAAGATCCAAGACTTATTTCAATGATAGTGGGTTAGTCATGGTTCATTGTTGGACAATGATAATCAATTTTTGTCCTCCCTATCTTTAATAACATGGACCACCGGTGTTTCTCTTCCTTGCATTATGATGGATTACATTATGTTAGATTTCAATTCTGATTATATTTTTTATTAGTTGTTTTGCTTATGGATTTAGGCATTTAAATTTGATTAAATTCAACATTTTGTTTTGTGTTTTTAATTCTTTAATTGAGTTTAGATTTTCACGTGTAAAACCTTCGAGTCATTACCCTCATAACTTTGACAATTGAACATCTTTTAGCTTGGGATTCTGTATACTTGCCTCAAAGTAAGTAATTGTTATTTATTTTGGGATAAATGTACCGTTCTTCGTTAGGGGTGATACCCTTATTATTTGTATAAAGTTCATATATATTATAGGTTGCCAATTCTATATTAAATTTCATTTATTATTACATAATTATAGTAGGCCTCATTTATTGTTCATGATGATATTAGCATGTATATAGAGCCCATGTAACTTTGTTTAATTGTTGCATAAGCTTTTATTTGTTTAAATAATGTGATAACAAATTTAAATTCAAATAGGTTATCCCTATTAAATGCAATGGCTAGTATTTTGGCAAGACATAATGCTTATGAAACTCCTAAATTGGTCATAGTAATTATATAATGTACATGAGAAAATTTGCTTATAAAAAACATGAGATCATATACATGTATGCAATATTTTGTAGCTCGGTAAAAAATTCTATTGGATATTGGCTAGCCAAGCCGATGGGCCCGCAGAGTGACTACTATATAGAAAATTACTAAATTTTCTTGGATTGGTGTTTATCTTTCCGATGATAGGTATTTGATCAACTGATTATAATTATGTACATATGAAAATTTGAAAACATAATTGGACTTGAATTGAAAGCAATGAATGATAAATAAATCATTTCGAGGTATAAGATACATAGTTTGATGCATTTGTAAGCATGAAAATGATTTAGTATTAATAGCTATTTGGCACATACACAAGCATATTGGAATATGTTGTAAGAAATATATATCTTATAACTACTTTGATATAATGACTATATGTTATTATTCCCATCTTCTGATTATTCATAATGTATGCTCCATTCTCTTGTCGTTTATGCTTTGATAGCTAGGAGTTACTTATTGGGTTTGATTAATCAAACTCACCCGTTATTTCTTTTTACAGCAGGTCATGCCGACGTGTTTAGCAAATCATCACTTTATAAACAAAAGTTATCATCAGTAGACTGTGTTTTGATATTTTATATTTTATTATGCTTTAGATTAAGAGGGTTAAGTAGTTTTATTCTTGCTATTTATTTTGGATATATATTTTTTGTTTGTATTATTATTATTGCTTTAGGAGTACTGTTATTTGAATTCCTATTAATGAAATGAATATTTAATTTTATTTCTAGTATTTACTTTGATATAATTGATATATTATTGTTTTATGCATTTTTTTCCTTTTGTGAGTATAAAATATATATTTCTATCTTATCTCGTCCTATGTTGCCGAGGTGTATCACCTTTCGAACTTAGGGTGTGACACTATCCAAAATATTATTTTTCATCCCATGGATGATATTGATATTATGTTTATGCAAGCAGGGTTGCCCCTGGCTTCTCATATGATCTCGATTTTCATTCATTTATAATAGTTTGTGTTGTTATTATCTTATGAGTTAAGCTTATATTTTTATTGAAAAAATGTATCTGATGTCTTTGTAATTTGTATATATTTTTTTTAATTTTATTTTAAGCATCACATATTTTTTATGCAACTTCTATTTTAATTTCTCCATCTTGCTTAAGTGTATTTTAGCTAATGAATTTTTATACTTTTATGCATTATAATAATGGAAAAGGGTAGATCCTTCAATTTATCCAAAATAAAAATTGTATTAAACTTACCATTAAATAATTTCGTCACCATAGAACCGATCTAATATGTAGCTCAAATATTTTCACAGCCTTCCCGCGCAAGCTGCTCACAGCTAAAAACCCTAACCCCTAGCAGACTGCTTTGTTTCGTTCGATTCCTCTTTCAATGGCAGAAGTGCGGATCATCACCATATCGGATCTCCTGTCCCTTTCTTTACCCCTCACTGGCGCCAATGCACTCCCGCTCTCCCTATCTTCCTGCTCTCCTCCCTTGAAGAAATATAAGCACCAACCGCCGCAAGTTATCGAGGCCGAGAGTCTCACCAATCTCCTAATCCCCAACAAGCATTTAAACCCCGAGCTCTTCTTCACTCCTTTCAAATGCCCCGTCATACTCGCGGGCACCGTGGATCTCCCCACGGATCCTTTTGACGATTTCCTTTCATTCTGCGACGGTTCCTCTAGTGTATCATGCGCCTTTCTTGATTTGGACCTCAGGATCATCGGATGCAATGTATACGTCCTCGCTTGGAATTTCCTTCCTTTCAAGGACCGGAGGGGAGGGCTCCTGGAAGTAATTCGATGGAACTATTTTTCATCATCGCTCGCGATGCCCAAAGACATGTCTTTTCTTTCTCTACGGGACGGTGTCGAATTGTCGAGCAAAAAAGGCATTGTGGGTGTTCTGAGATCAGTCAGCCCCGTATTCACCGTTCCTTGCCGAAACACTGGACCTGGTTTGGATTCTATTGGTTTTCTTGCAGAGTTATTTACATGCAAGTGTAGTCTCTGCTTCAAATCAGTTTCTGTGGATCGTTTTGGTTATTCTATATGGAAGCATAATAGCCATTGCTTTGCTGTCTCCGAGTTTGTTTACTTTGTGAAGCCTTATTCTGGGTGGCGTCTTGCGCTTGCTAAACTTGTTGGGAAGGTTATTATAGTGTCAGGATTGAAGAAAAAAATGATCTCTGTTGGCGAGAAGATATCATATCTCATGTACGGCACAACTTCTGAAACGTCGGTTTCGTTAGGTCGGTTACCTTTGGAGGCTATGCAGCTTGGAGAGGATGTTAGGGCAAAAATGATTGAGGATGGTGCAGTTTATAACGGAATTATTACTCGAGTTTACATGCAAGGGATGGCTGTTGAGTTGGATGATAAGGTTTGGCT
>JAJBZI010007149.1:0-13943 GCA_021234465.1 Dendrobium hybrid cultivar
ATAAAGAGAATAAGGAGGATCTATATATAATATTTATTGATTTGGGAAAAGTTTATAATA
Source organism: Dendrobium hybrid cultivar (assembly GCA_021234465.1). NCBI lineage: Eukaryota > Viridiplantae > Streptophyta > Magnoliopsida > Asparagales > Orchidaceae > Dendrobium > Dendrobium hybrid cultivar. The sequence continues at coordinate 61 of JAJBZI010007149.1, forward strand.
AAGTTTCAAGAGAAGTGTTATGGAAAGTTAAAAAAAAAAGGGGTTAATAATGCTTATACTCAAGCCATTAAGGATATATATGCAAGAGTTATTACTTATATTCAAACAAAAGGTGATTTGACCAAGTATTTTCCTATTTTAGTTGGATTACATCAAGGATCAGCTTTAAGCCGGTAACTTTTTTACTTTAGTCATGGATATTCTTACTAGACATTTTCAAAAGGATGTACCTTGGTGTATTTTTTGCTGATAATATTCTTCTTCTTGATAAGAATAGAGAGGGGGTTGAAGGTAAACTTAAATTATAGAGGTCAACCTTAAAATCTAAAAGTTTATGTTTGAGTAGATCTAAAACTGAATAAATTAAGTGTAATATTAGTAGTAATACATTTAATGGGAAGATTGTGTATTTGAGGGATCAAGTCATTAAAAAGAATATATATTTTAGATATCTCGGGGCTATTGTCTAGAGTTAAGGTGAAATAGATGTGAATATTATTAGTAGAATTCAAGTTGGATGGTTGAAGTGGAAAAATGCATCAAGCATGTTGTGTGATAGAAAAGTACCTCTCAAACTTAAGGGAAAATTCTATAAGATGGTGGTGAGATCTGCAATACTTTATGGAACAAAATGTTGGCCAAAGAGAGAAGTAAAATTAAGTTATATGTTGTAGAGATGAGGATGCTTAAGTGGCTCTACTCTTAGAGACAGAATATGAATTTTTGCCTTCAATTTTGTTATGCAATCTTAAAGTTCCTAAAATTTAGATCAATTTACTTCACTAATTTTTATCTTTTGTTAATTCATATGCAAGTGAAATAGAAATTGTTAGAAATTAAAATTTGCAAGTTTAGAAAATAGTCTTCAAATTACACATTTCTTTTAAAATTTATATATATCTTTCTAAGTCATGTATTAAATCATAAGCTGATGCAGAATGGGGTGAATGAAACGTTTCATGCATATGAATGTAGAGATTTTTTTGCTAGGATAAAATTAAAAGCAAGCAAATTAAAAATAGCAGTATGAGAACTTGAAATAGAAAACTATGTAAGCAGTAATAAACAAACATGTAAGAACTGAAACAATTTATCGTGATCGAATCAACCTCCAACTGTGCGAATGCGGTCGGCTAAAGTCTCGCCGTTAATATACAAATTAATCACAGAGAGGGCTGAAATACTCAAATTAATTTAGTAGTGGCAGCAGACAAATTGATATTAGTTAAATGATGCCACTAACTTCGAATTTGAGATTAGACAACTAATTAAACTGGAAACAACCCAAAAGACTTGGGAATACTAAGCTTTACGATTTCGGAACACTTAGTGATTCGGTAATAGTAATCCTTCTTCTATATGATTTTCGGAGGCTTAAAATAGATGTCGACTCCTCTCCTGAATTTTATTTGGAGTAATTTAAGGGAGATGAGGAAAATATAACATCCCAAAAGCGATTGAAGTAACTAGGGTTAAAATAAAAGGGGGTTAGGAGATGCGAGGGGTCGATTTTGGAGGGCGGAGGGGTAGGGAGAGCTCGGTTGGGCTGCAGAGGGGAAGGCTACAGTGAGTGTGGCGGGGGGGCCGCGGGTGGTGGATGTGAGAGAGAGAGAGGGAGAGGGAAAGGGAGAGGGAAGGGAGGCCAGCAATTTTGAGGGAGGTGGGAGTGGTTCCAAGGAGGAGAGGGGGTCGGCATGTAGAAAGAGAGGAAGGAGAGAGAGGGAAGAGTAGTTAGGAGAGCGAGACCCTCTCTTAATTAAATTAAATTAAATTAATTAAGAGAGCGAGTGGCGGTTGGGGTAGTTATTGGCGGTTACGGCGGTTGCTGGTAGTTATGGATAGAGAAAATGAAGTGGGCCCGCCTCTAATTAATTTAAATTAATTAATTAAGGGGAGGGGTGGCAGTTACGGGTGGTTACGAATGATTACTTTCTTCAACAGGTGCGAACAAAGAGGTGTGGCTTAACGGCGAAGGGATGCAAGGCCAATGGGTGGTTGGGAAAGGGGAAGAGGTGGTATTGGGTATGGGAGGGGGTGTACAGCGGCGGTTTGGGCATGGGAGGAGTCAGCGGCGGTGGTTTGGGCGTGGGGGTTCGGCCAAAGGGAAGAAGGGGTGGCCGGGTGGTTTTCGGGGGTGGGGTAGCGAACACGATAGAATCGACAATTGGGTCAATTGGCAAGCCAATTGTGTGATCGGCACGAAAAGAGGGGAAAATGGTAAGTGGAGAATAACTAACCGAGAGTCTCGTCCCTGACGACGACTGTTGGTCACTAAGGGTCTCGCCTCCTGCGAAGACTGTTGGACTTTGATAAAACCAAGAGTCGGGCTCTCAGCTCTCGACTGTTGGCACCAAGAGCCTTACCACAGCGACGACTGTCAGAATTTCTTTGCCCTAATCACCAAGGGACTTTTCTTCTAAGAGTTGTGCCCCCGAAACAACTGTTGAACCCTAAATACTCATCCAAGCAGGAAAAAGAGGAAGCTAAAATCTATATCATCAACCATCTAAAAATAGTACATCAGGGCCTTTTAAATAGGACTCAAACTAAGAAAAGAAAAAAAGACTAAAATGCCATCGGGCGTACAACTGAGACAACCTTCAAGTGAGGTGCAAAACTGGACAAAAAAATAATAACAAATCTACTATAATATGAAAACAACTAAAAGTAGAGTGTCTGCATCACAGTCGTCGATCTCCTGCCTCGACGGTGATAAACTCGCCAAGTACTGATGTTTGCATCATAAGCGCTTCAGTTAACAAAAGCATCGCTTCGCTTTGTGCTTTATATATTGAAACAAAAAAAGAAAAAAAAAACTAGTAGTATCACATTGTCTTTTGCACTTTGACAACACAAGTTGGATCCCAAACTCAAATACTAATATGGTGGCTCGCACAAGGCTCTTCTCCTTCCACGATAGGGTCATGAAAGCTTCACCATATCATCAAAGAAAAACTAATATCCCTATCCCTGTCATGAAAAAGAGAAGAATCTTCATATACCTTGTAGCAAGCTCCAAAAGAAAGAATGAAGACGCCATTATAAAAACATGTTGCAATACAATCTTTGTATAGCTTGTAGCAAGCTCCAAAAGGAAGAATGAAGACGCATCATAAAAACATGTTACAATACAATCTTTGTACAGCTTGTAGCAAGCTCCAAAGGAAGAATGAAGATGACATAATAAAAACATGTTGCATTACAAACTATAATGTCCCAGAGGATGAAAGAAATGCAAGATTCAAATCATTGAGCTTCCATTTCTATGTTGCTCACAATGCCTCCTTCAAAGAAAAATCATCTAAAGCTTATCGTGCTTGAAGAGGACAGAAAAGTGCACCTACAATGAGAATCTTAAATGCAAAGAAGCTGATGAAATGTTTTGAATGCTACTTCAAACTTAAATAGATGGAACTAATGTAATTCACCAATATGTGCAACTTTAACATTCAATAATAACAATACACACTACAGTAAGGAGACCAAGGCCACTAAGCAATAGTTGATTAAATACATGTGAATATGCTTTAGTAGTAGAACCAAGCACTTGAGATTTATTCAATAACACAAACCATAATTCACTTTCCTAAGAGTATATGGAGGTGAAAATGTCTCATCCACACCACTTCTTGGCTCAACAAAGATAACATAGCCTTCAAAGAGGACTCAACACAATCAAATCAATTATAGAATAATCAAGTCCACTTTGCTCTGCGTGGCTAGCATGCAAAGTAGACAATTTATTAGAATCGATCACGTACAAAGTGACAGGTCTTGAATAGGCTAACAAATTCAAGATACAAGAAACTATACTCTCCTCGATCATTAAGCAACATGTATATCAATTAGACATAAAGAATCCAACTTAGCTAATGTGAAAACATGCTCTTGAAGCAAAGACAGAGCTACCCACTATAATTTGAATAGTTCTTATCACTTGTGATAAACTACTAGCTTATAAGGGAATATTTGAATTGAATATACTTCTACACAAAAGATAAGCCTAAATGAGGCCAATATGTACAAAAATCTATGCAAAAGATAAGCCTAAATGAGGCCAATATGTACAAAAAAGAATGCAATAGAGAGAATATTTTGACTCACACAAATCCTAAGAAAATCTTTTGATAAATTACGGTTCTTTGCCTAGCAAAGAGATTCATAATAAAGAAAAAAGCTTTTCAACCCTACATCTCCTGTCTTCTCATCTCTTTGAAGTAATCAACCCACCAATCTTTTGTTTGACTCAACCTTGAACATTGGCATTCTGAACCTAGTTTAGGATTCATAAATTAATCAGTAGATAGGTCTCTATTATACAATACTAACTAATATTGTTCATTAAAGTTGTGTTCATATCAGCTTGAGTAGATTTTACTTTATACAATACTTTGCCTAATAGTTTAGTATATCCCATGAATTTTATTTTTGCAAATAGGATTAAAGGAGCAAAATGAGAGATTGTCGAAACAAATGAATTGTGGCACTTGCATGAAGCCCAAGGGATTGTAGTGCAACTGCAGAAGAACACACATAACACTTGCATCAAGCCCAAGATATTGTAGTGCGACTGCAGCAGAACACATAACAAATTAGCAAGGACAACAGCCTTACTAGAAAGCCAAAATGAAGCAGGAAATGAAGGGAGGCGAGAACAGCTGAAACAGATTTTGGAGATGTGGTACTAGAAAAGTAAATTACAGTAGTAAAATAACAAGATTTGAGAACTAAAAATAGTATTGATTCATATAGTAGTAATGGTTCTTATCCAAGATATATCCATTTGAAATTCAATGAGAAAAATCAAAAAGTTAGAATAATGAACAAATCCTAACATGATACTTCACGATTCTTGAGTACACATCCGTTCATACATCATAAATCTGTTTTACAGCAAATTAAATAAAACAAAAACAAAATGCAATAATCAAACACATATACTTCATCACTTTTTCGGTTTTTGGTGAGTGTACCCTTTAAAATTTCCATCACATAACTTCCTAGCCCATCCCAACTTTCATTTAGCAAAGTTTAACTAGCAATAATCCAAGTAGCAGGTAGCTGCCTCATCCTAGGGATACTTTCAACTAAGAACTTACAAAACAAACAGTAACTTTAATGTTTGATAATCTCCTAGTTCTTTTTCTTGCTGCAGCAGAGGTTATATTTTCAAAATTGACACTGCACAGTGAACCAAATGCAGCTCTCAACACAAATGCAGACAAAGAAGTCATAATCTTGCGAAATGACATACTACAATATTATAATTTATAAGATACATTCCAGGACACCTCAGATTAAGAGTTTCGCATAAGAAATAACCGCCATTAATGTAGGCATATAAAGAAACAAAATAATTTACAACTTGTCCCTCAATGTTTAAGGACGTAATGACAAGATCCACCCCCTACAAAGTCTTTTCATCATTAGGTCTTACAAGCTCTAAAAACGAACATTCTAGTTCCATGGTTTTAAGGACCTATAGAAACCCATTCAACCCTTAAGGATATTTTTTTTTCTAAATTCTGAAGTAGTGAGCATCCTGACTGATTCAATCATAAGATAATTAGGAGGGCGAAGCACAAGGATCCATGTTAATGCCAATACACTAGGAGATGTATACCACCAACCCCACACAACATTAGAATATTAGAAACTCAGTTCTTATTTTCATTCTCGATGGGACTATTTTTACTCTAACGTGTATCTTAAGAGAAAACTTTGACGTATTTTACCCTAAGAAAACCATTTCATAACAACAATGATTAAAATGGCTTGGTAATGTGCACAAGAGAGGAGACAAAACACAAAACAATGAAGCTAGAATTAATGTTGAAGGTCTTACCAATGCTACAGTGATTGGAAGTTGCCCCAAATCAAATCAACAGCAGATAACCATAAATCCAGCTTCAAACAGCTGGTAAAAAGAGGCTGCAAGTGCTAGTTCTGCGTTGCATTAATATTAATCCAATAATATAGCAATGAGAATAATCTGTAACACAATACCATTTTATTAAATTATTTGAGGTTTGCATTTATCCATTTGATTTAGATATGATTTAGATTTTATTAATTTTTTTTTTTTTCATATTTTTCCAACTCCATGCAGTGGGATAAAAGTTTGATATTGTTATTGTTGTTTCATTTTTTCAAGATTAGCATTTATCAAAATTCTAGAATAATTATGGTTTAGTATTGGCTATATCTAAGTTCTATAAATTCTTGTAAGAGAACAGATGATCGACTGAAATAAATTAATTTTCAAGTGAATTGTAAATATTCAGCCGTCATTGCAGAACACCAGAAAGTTGTGGCTTTGTTCTACATTGAAACAGTCACCAGAATTCTATTAGCGTGGCCTATTAATAATCATCTTCCTCCTTGCAGTAATTCCAATAAGTCCCACCTTACACATGTAATTAAATGTATTCAAGATAGCATACATACATCCCGCTAAATAGTATTATATTAGTTTGTGGATATTAATAATCTTCTTCATCCTTGCCGTAATTCCAAGAAATGCCACCCCAGACAAGTCAAATCTTATTCTTCTTCCCCAACATCACCCTACATCGCAAACAGACATCCAGCCATAGAGTGACACAACATTTGCCAAGTGCATCATGCTGAATTTGATCATAAGGGAAACAAAAATTCATTAAACAACATCAAAAGACCAAGCTCATGATAAATGTCAATTAAACAGTAATTAAATGCCTTTAGGTTTTAAGCAAAAAAGCAATTCAGACAAGCAAGTTATGCGCCAAAGAAACACAATTTTGCATTTCTTATGACATAAAATGGACAAATCAACATGCGTCAAAAGAGCGTTTATCGATCTATCTCTAGTAAGTTAAGTGCATCCACTTCACCTAGCATGAAATATAAAAATAGTAATTGAATGTCAACAACAATAGCGAAATTCTAATCCCAACTATTTCCATTTTTTCTTATTGAGTGTTCCATGAGATGTTGAACCTATTTTGTACTAATGTTTCTGCACAACTTCAATCCAAGTCATCTTTGGAATACCCCTTTTCCTCCCAAGATTTTAATGATACAACTCTCAAAATTTATACTCATCGGAAACACAAAATGAGTGTTTTCAAACGTGCAAATCAATATTGAGTTTTGAGTTTAATTTAGTTTTCTTATTTCATATTTTTCCTTTTTGTTAAATTAATTGCCATGAACATTCCTATGATGAAGATCCCTATGAAGTAAGGATTGTGTAATCTAATGTCTATATTGATTCGATTCAGTTTAGTGTTGGTTTCTTTTTGGGATATGCTATTATTGTTACCTGTGTTTTTTTCCCTGCTACTATCAGCCTTGAATTGTTTACTATTGCTGGGACGATAGTTCACTTCGTTGAAGTTGTTGGAACATTATTTCTCTACCCATAACATGCAGTTGTTTTGTTTAAGACCAAATCCTTCCCATCATTGATTGTCATTAATATAACTTGTAATTCTGAAATTGTAGCAGTATTTTGAGATTTGTTTTAATTGTGACTATGGTTCTTGGCCTTGTAGATGATTTTGTGATTTACTGAGGCTGTAATATTTGGAGTCATTTGCGATTATAAAGGAACGAGCTGAAGCTATGAAATTAAAAAAAAAAAACACATCAATTTCATATGAGAAAATTAACTTTGTACCTCTAAAAATACACCTATTTGGACAAATATGTCTTTTATTTTTATTTGAGAAAATATGCCCCAAAATCCTTTTTAGACCACCCCAGTTGAAGGATAACCACTTATATTTGAGGGCTACTTATTGAACTCAAAATTCTTTTAAATTGTTTGAACTAGTTCAATTTTGAAATTAGCTTGAGCCCATGTTTATACCTAAGTCAAACTTGGTTCACATTACGGAAAAGAAGTGTGCTTGCAGCAAGCAACAGTTAGCATGAGTATAATGTTGATCTAGCAACAGGCGACAGTCTGATAAAGTCGCTTGTGGCATCAGTCGCACCCTTGCCTTCAAGCTTACTTGTTGAGCCTTAGCCTTATCCTCATCATCCACAGCTTTGATAAGCTCGTTAACATTTTTGCTGCTATCCAAGGGCACTAGGATGCATGGGTCAAGATCATTCTTATTAACTAAGCGTGTGATCTTGTTGAGGGAGTTAACGAATGTCAAACAATAAAGGGTACAATATCTCTGTGAAGTTGATGAGGATCTTGGCATACATCTATTTAATGAATTTGTTCAAACTGGCGAGTGAGCTTAAAGGCAAGGTGCGGTAGATGCCATCGGTGGCTTTGATAATGATAGCCCCAAGAGCCATAGCATTTGAGGTTCTTGTCAAGAAGATAAAGCAGATAGATGAACTATGTTTAAACCACGACACATGTTTAAACCAATTTCGGAGGGCTTTGAATACAACAAACCACCCATGGATGTAAGAGGATACTAGCATGCAGGCTCTAAAAATTCTTGTTGGCTCTTTTATACAAGATGTTTTTAGGTTAAATTTTTTGAAAGAAGATTAAATATCAAATATGACACTATCCAAATATTTTTCCTTTATTTTTGTACAAACTTTAGGATATAGTTCGAGGTTTTCCACAGTTCAAGCCCTTGTGATTAATTACGAGTAATAACATTCTATTAAGGCTAGTTACTAAGCTCAAAATAGTTGATTATAACATCAACAATTTAATTTTGAAATGAAGAAATTTACCATCTTTAGCTTAGAGCATATGATAGAGAAATGATAATGAACCTGATTAAAATATTATGATTTCATCATCCCAAGTTATCATGAACCCTAATTTATTCCAGGAGCTTGCAATATCAGTGCCATTGATGTTGGATTGTGGAACCATCAAGGAGGAGAGCATCTAAGATGAGGAGCTGAGGAAGATCAAGTCAAACCTGTTGAGGAAGGAAGGTAGCCATCCTGGCCATACCATAGAGGGAGATGGGAGGTTCGTCATACCCCAGACTGCTATTCACATCCCTCACATTTTGCAGGAATTTCACGGGAGTGCAGTAGGAGGTCATTCAGGAGTGCAAAAGACATACCGAAGGTTGATAGCTAAGTTATATCGGAAGGAGATGCGCAAGAATGTGAAAAATATGATAGCAAAATGTGAGATCTGCTAGAGAAACAAGTATATGGCCATGGCATCGGAGGGGCTGTTACAGCCACTAGCTCTTCCAAAAAAGGTGTGGGAGGAGGTTACCATGGGCTTCATTGACAGACTATCCCGATCAGAGGAGTTTTCATAATCTTAGTGGTAGTCGACAGACTGAGCAAGTATGCGCACTTCATTCCCTTGAGACACCCTTACACAGCGGTGTTAGTGGCAGAAACTTTTATTAGAGAGATAGTATGCTTACATGATAAACTAGAGTCTATTGTGTTAAATCAGGACAAGATATTCCTCAGCCATTTTTGGAAGGAGCTATTCAGGTTGTAGGGGACCATCTTGAAGAGTAGCACCGCCTATCACCCACAGACGGATGGGCAAACTGAGGTGGTGAATAGGAGTTTGGAAACATATTTGAGGTGTTTTATATCCGAGATACCCCGAATGTGGGCAAAGTGATTTGCTTGGGTGAAGTATTGGTACAACACCCCCAACCATTTAGCATCTCAGATGACACCCTTCAAGATATTGTACAGAAGGGCCCGCCCCACTTAGTGCATTATGGACAGAGTAACACACGGGTATCAGTAGTAGAGCAGTATCTAGGAGAGAGAGATAGGGTTCTAGAGGAGCTAAAGAGACATCTGCTGCGAGCCTAATAAACCCTAAAAAACTAGGCAGATGGGAGAAGAAGAAAAGACGTGCAATTCAAAGTAGGGGAGTGGGTATATTTAAAACTCCATCCTTATAGGCAAAGATCTGTAGCTCAAATGAGGAACGAGAAGCTGCCCACAATGTATTTTAAGTCTTTTGAGATTAAAGAAAAGATCGGAGCCGTGGCTTACAGGTTGAAGCTTCCCCCCGACTACGAAGATACATTCAATGTTCCATGTATCGCAGTTGAAAAAAATATTGGAGACCACATGACTAGCTCAGAGTTACCTGAAATGCTGATAGAAGATTTAGAGATGTTACTCGAACCCCTAGAGCTCGAAGGAGTCATACTAAGTGAAAAGGGAGACAAGGAAGTATTGATCAAATAGAAGAGCCGCCAGACTACGAGGCCACTTGGGAGCCATACGGAAGGATCAAACAGTAATTTCCATCTTTTCACCTTGAGGATAAGGTGTGCCTTTGGGAGGGGCCATTGATGGAACGGTCCCTCCTAAACCAATCCACCCTAGACCGATCACCATCTGCTACAGCAAACGGAAGCAAGAAGATCAGCGGAAAGCGAGGGAAGCGCACTAAGCAACAGTAGGCTGTTTGGGAAAAAAATGAATTAAGAAAGATTAGGAGCCTGTTTTGGGAAGGATTTTTGGGGGGAAACAATTAAAGGAAGATTTATAATTAGATTTCAATCAAGAGAATATTTGTATGTTAGGAAAGCTTTTTGAATTCAGAATTTAGGGGGAAATTGAGAAAACAATTAGGGGAGTTTTATATATTATATAGAGAGGGGATTTGAGAGGGCATGCATAAATTGGTGACGTCTCTTTACTATTTTTTTAGTGTGTGAGGGCTCTTAGCCGCCAGCTAAGAGATTTGGGAGAGAATGATCCTCCTTTCCAATTGAGGATCCTCCTTTCCAATTGAGGATCCATTGTATCTTTATTTCTTACATTTATCATCAATAAAAAGGCTTTCATGTTTTCTCCACTTTTATTCACTGTTTTGAATGAAATCCGAATTTTGCCGGATTTTCTTGGAAATTCAGCAAGAGTTTCCTATCTACTTCCTATTAAGAGCAGCCAACTACTTCATGCAATTGATTGCCAGTTTATGCCGGTTTTCATAAGAATCTAAGCATGATTTTGAAGGCAAAAGTTCTAAGCAATAAATCAAAATGTACATCAAGAACCCTATCAGTGCAATATCCATCCTTAATGCACCGTTCCACCCAAGAAAGGATGTTTTAAAAAGAAATAATAAAAAATACTCTAAGAGTAATTGTGCATATACTGGATAAAAATTTTAACTAAATACATAGGAGTCAATGCATACATCATATGAATGTGACTAAGCAGAGGTAGAAGGTTTTCTATAGAAAGTTCAGCAGTATGTCACACTATACCATTCTAGGTTTACTATGTACAACAAAATCAGTTTTATTTAGGAATGTGTATCGTGATAGGAGGTTAACTGCATAAAATAGTAGAAACACAGAGTATAAAGTAGGGTTGAAAATATTTCTTCAGAATTGTACGACATTTTGTAAAGCTCATCATCATCCTTCTCCCAACTATATGGGATTGTGATAATAAACATTCATTTTTCATTTGTTCCTACAAAGTGTTGCATGAGGAATTAAACCTATTCTTCACAAGTCATTTTGAACAATTTATGATCATGTAACCTTGGATCTAGCACATCTCTTTCATACTCATCTTACACTTATTTTACATAATCCTCTAATAGGTGCATTTTCTATTGTTCATTGCGCATGTCTAACCCACATAAGTCAATTTTAAATAAACTCACATTTAACAAATGCCATTCCAACCACTATTCTAATCTAATCATCCCTTTAAAATTTCATTTATGCCACAAATAACATTTAGATATCAACACCATTTTATTAGTCAATACTTGGATTTAGATATATCGCTAGTTTGATTGGGATTTTATAAAGCTCTAGGTTTAAAACTAAAAATAAAGTCATAATATCCAACAACTTTTAGGACTTCTTTTAAATATTAACAATAAAAGATAATCAAAGTAGCTAGAGATGATGAGATAGAATACAAAAGAATATATAAATTAAGATATAAATTTCAAAAATAGTCCCCCGGCTATTTGTATATGGTCATTTTAGTCACAAAGTATAGCGTAGCTCCAATTTAATCCCTCAACTATACAAAATTGATCCAAAATGCCCCTTTGGGACTAAATTGGAATCAATTTTGAAAAGTTGAAGGACTTAAATGGGATGGATTTTATATTACAATTACAATATGAGAGACTATTTTGGATCAATTTTGTATAGTCAGTAACTAAATTGGGGCAACATGATACTATACAACTAAATTGGCCATGCATGAATAATTTAGGGACTATTTTTGAATTTTAATGTATAAAATAATTTGAAAATATTTTTTTGGCCAAACTTGAATTGTTTGAGAATATATGGTTGAATATGAACAACCCCTCAGGAATATACTTTGCAGCAACATATTTAAGAAAACACGTCCTTTGTCAATGAAAGACTAAAAAACCTAACAAAAAAATAAGCACATTAACATGGCGACATCACCTTCAAATCATATGGTAGAGTCTATGACTACATCTTCACTCCTAAAAAGAACCAAGCTACATAAAGTTGACAGCAAGGTCCTAGAAAAGTGAAAATGAAACTCTCATGCTTCTATGGCTCTCTATTACTACAAGATTAAAGTCAGCTGGTAAATTGCTAGAACCAAGCTACAAAGCATTTTACTATATAGTACCTACATTGGGACTGAAAATACATAAATTAAGCAAAGTATGAGAATTGATGGAAGCCATAAAATTACAGAACATTGTTGCAGCCTCCATTTGTGAAATATAACTCAAAGAAAGCATAATGATAGCAACAAGCATGGCTAAATGATTGACATTTTGCTCATAGAAATTTGCAATCACAATGGCATAAACATGTTGTTGTTATGGCATAAACATGCGAATGAAGAATCTGAATAAAAAGAACACTTTGGAAAAACCCTTCAAGCACCACCAAAAAAGTTCTGAGATAAATCAAAATCCTTGCAACAGCAAGCTAATTGAGAATTATACACAGAAAAAAATAGTCAAACAAGCAGCTGATTGATTAAACTACTCATGTATCTCTGGCAACGCAGTTTGTCATAGGAATGAAGAATGGGATGGAACGAGAATAAACGGGAAATTAAATTCATAGATTACCACAGATATTTAACACTGTCGACTCGTGAAACAAAAAATGAACATGTTGCTAGAAAAAAGTGAAGTCAATTTAGGAGTAACTCTCGGATAGGTTTCACAGATGCCGCACATGAAATCTGGCATTCAAGAATTTGAGCAATAATAGTAAATGTAATTATCAGGATCATGTAAGCATGTGCATACCGGTAGAGCTCCTCGAAGCTAAGGCCGCTCGCGTTGTGATTGTAAATCTCGTGAATCGCGTGTTCAAGGATTTTCCATGTCTTCTCGGCGTATTTGGGATCAACCTCCACCCTGTGCTTGAAGGCCTCGATCTTAAAGTTTCTTTTCTTTTGACTGCTCATACTATCGCTTCGGATCGAGCGGCCGTCAACAACGCCTACGAGGTTGCAACGACGCGGAAGATGAGCCTATACAATTTCGGAATAGCGTGTGCCTGAGAAACAGAATCAATTTCGAGCACTCCTCAAGTAATCGATAATAAATAGTAAGGGTTAGGGTTTCCAAGGTTCGATTGAAATGCAGATGTGGCGCTGCGAGAGCAGGCAGCGAAAGAAGGAAGAGAGAAAAAGAAGGGTATCAAGAGGTATGCCTGGAAAGAAAGTTCCGCAGAGAGGCTGGTAATGAAAATTAACAAGGAAATTGTTTTTGCAACTTATCAGTTAACAATATGCAAAGCCTCATTCTAATCGCCTCTATCCAGCCATATGTCTGCGAGCAGTTGCGAAGCGCTATCTTCTTCTCCGGTGTCCTGCTTCGACGGCAATCGTTTTCTTTTGCGATCCGCTTTCCGGTGATCTGTTTTTCCACTCCTCCGGCCTGATTTTCGGCTGCTGCTTCAAATTTTAAATAAAAAACAGCGTCCGAGTTTGGTGGAACG
>JAJBZI010007151.1:0-15418 GCA_021234465.1 Dendrobium hybrid cultivar
CTTGAGATTCATATTGATAATATGACTTATCTGGAGTAGTATCAACAATCATAATATACGAAGATATATTTATTTAGATGTAATCTGGAGCCAACTTGAATTGATCAGCTCATGTTGATCAAAATTTATTTTGAATTGAGATTAGCCTGTTAATCGTCCTGTTGATTTTCATTAGCATTTGATCGGTGCTTAATAATCAATCCGGTTTTTGAGCTTTTTTGCCTTTGGCTGAAAATTAGTTTATTATACAATGCATCATTTTAATTAAAAAAAGGACAAAATGCAGTAGGTTTTGCTAAGGAAAAATATTATTTTCCTCCTAACAGCAAGTAGGAGGAATACTTTTATTTTGATGAACAACTACATAACGTCTTGAGCTCCACATTCCACATTGGAAATGATAGGCCTCTTTTGTCTTACATGCAATAATTAAAGCTTTTTATTTTGTCTCCGCACGAGTTGGGATTATATTAAAAAAAAAAAATCTAAAAAGGAAATATCTAAATAATAATAATTCTTTTCCTAATCTTCTATGGAAGGCTCCCCCTCATCATCTAGGGCCCTGGGCCAGTTCCAAGAGGAAAAAAAATAGCTCATTATAATCTGCTGACACATTTTCTAATTTTTAATTAACGGCTAAAATTAGTATAGAGCTTTTAATTAAACAAGGCTCCATGAGTTTCTCATTTATAGATTTTACATATAAGAACTTATGTGTGTGTGTGTATGTATATTATATATGAATCATCATTCATGGATAAAAATAAGAACATATTTTCACTCTATAAATGTAGCAATTTTGTCACAGTAATTTGGCATTATTTTATGGGAAGATGCTTCACCTCTACAAACAGACAATAAACTAACAATAATTTAAGTTCGTATGTTTTTTTGCGCTTTATTGATATGACAAATAAGTGGAATCCTAATAATATTTGATTAAGTTGCTCAAACTCCGCAAATTATAGAATTTGGCATTGAACCAAATGACTCGTGAGAAGACTTTCACTCCTTTTCTTGAGAGGAAAGCATGTTTGCAAAGGAACTTTTGACCTATTGTTGAGAGATTATATTTATCATATGAAGGAGTCTTAGAGTATGATCTCTAATTCGTTTTATTAGACTCTTTATCGAAGCCCATCGCAACACAATCTTTTTGGGGTTCATCTTCCCTCAAATCAACTATGCATCAATGGTTTTTTGTTTGAGAATTTCATTACGATGACTTCTAGCCCACAAGTTGAATTCTTTTCTTCTTTGTCATCGCCAAACAATGCCCTTATTTTTATTTCTATATTCTCATATCTACCTTGTATGGTTTAGTCATCTAGTAATTCATTAGTAACTACAATAAACTATCCATTGTCATATCTTAATAAATTCCCTCATAATCCCTTGAAGGAAAACCTTAATTCCTTGTCCAGGGAAAGTGCCAACCATGGCTAGGAATTAACACCTTTTGCATCATGACTAATACTTTTCTCCACTCATTTACATAATTCTTGCCTAATCCAAAAAGACTTTGAGATGGATTCCCAAGAATAAGCTATTGGAGGATAAATAATCAATAGGCTATCTTTTTATTCAAAAGTTCTAAGAGTTCCCTCAATGAGTGAACTATAGAGTGTATTTTGTATTGAATGCATTCCTCACTAAAGTTCTCAAGAAGTGGTTCTCAAGAGCAAACACTATGGGAAAAATGACATAAAGGGGTATTTTCTCTATTCAAAAGTTCCTATACGATATATAAAGGAAACCTAGTGTTAAATAAATCCTTATTAAAAATCCCTAGGAGTACCTCTATAGAGTGAGCCTTATGAAAAAAATTGGATAATGTCTCTTTCCATTCAAAAGTCCCAAAAAATAGTTCACAATAAGTAAATCACAAGAGAGCAAGTGAGAAAAATAATGTTTCCACTTTAAGTCCCCAAAATAACTTCCAGGGAGCAAGCCTTAAGCGGAACTTAATGTTGTATAGAGTTATTTTTAAAATTCCTTGAGATAAGAAACTAAATAGTGAATTTCAATAAAATAGGTGACTAGATTGGGTCTCTATATAAAATCCACAAAATAGTTCCCATAGAACATGTCTTTAAAGAGAATCTAATGTTGGACAAGATTCTTTCACAATATCTTCTAGAAAATTTCTCAATATTGAATTGCATATATTACCCTTTTCTATTCAAAATGTTTCAAATGAACTTATCATCACACTGGTCTTTGGAATTCATAGGAGTAAGAATGGTGTATAAAGGATATCCAACTCCATTAAGTATGCATAGACTACCCAACTACCTTCAAAGTTAAGAAAAATCACTTAGTTGTCATAAGATTCAAGCAACTGATTAAATTCTTTTAACCCTTTTAAGTGGAAACGTCTTTCCTTCCTTTATAAGAATCTTTTTCTCATTATTGAACTTTCTAAAATAGATGAGAGAAGCTCTATCCTAATATCACATATAACTTATAAAGTTAAATAACAAGTTGACTTCCTTGCAAAGTTTCATTAAGCCCTTCTCACTAGGTTAAGTCACACTAAACTGCATTAATTTTCTATCATCTATTTTTACCGTGATGGAGTTCTCCTACGACATAGTGGGTATTAAAAGTCAATATGTAATAAAAATTTGAGGAAATTAATTTTGCTAAGAGAATACCTTTGTTCATAGCCCTAAGAGAAGCTTCATAACTTCAAGGGTGAATAACTTGCCTAAAAAATACATCAACAACACTAAAACCTCCATATAAGTGGAGTTGCAAATGAGAAATAAATTAGTTTATACTCACTTGGAGAGGTACACGTTTATATCAAAAGAGTGGTAGTTTCTTAAATTTTTTCTTAAACTATAAATTTATAATGCATGCTATTAGAACCCAAAGTATTTCTAAACATGCAAGTTTTAATGCCAAAAGATGTAAGAAGGCTATTGTTAGGTTATTAAAAAAAAATCTCATACAATCAAGAACTAGTTTTGACATATAATTTAAGATTTCAAAGTACTAAAAAGGCTCAAAATTTTAAAAGAAAGATTTCAAAATTAAAATTGGAACTAATAAGAAGCTAAAACTTACAAATTTATAATCAAAATAATTGTGTTCTTACTATGATTCTAATTACATCAAACTCCCATGAAAATGGGCACCATGGAGCCATAAATAACCTTAACTAGTATTGATTAAAACAAATCATGATGGTTAAAATTGGTAAAATTTTTCCTCCCTTCTCTTTATTCAATCGACTTCATGGCCAATCTATTTTTATGTGGGGATGATAGATAGGTGGGGAGGCACCATAAAAATCCCTTATCCCTCTTCTTTATAAGTAATATGGTCATATTTAGAATATATCCAATTATAAGTAGTTTGTTTACCTTAATCAAAACTCTTAGTGTTACCTCTATAACCAATTCATAAATCCATTGTAGGTTTAGATTATTTTTCTAGAAGATGAATAATTTGACATAAAAAAGTAAATTTTTACCATTTTTTGTTGACTCTAATTTTATCCCTACAACTTCTCTAAATTTTCTTGACCTCTATAGAACTCCAATTCACACAATACTAGTAACATTAAACTGCTTGCTGAGAAAAAGACATTTTGACACTATGATGACATATATCATCAACATTCTCACCGGCCGTAATTTGGATCCCTAAGACTCCATAGAATTATTATGATTAATTTAGTTGCCTAAAATTTAACTAGTTAAATAAATGAATTCATGGCATTGAAGACTTCAAAAAGGCATATTTCATTATTTGATTAAAGAATTCATCAATGGTGGCTCTACTAGCTGCTCTTCAAGTTAGTATCCTAATTCTGAGTTGGGTGGATCAATCAAGTCAATCTAAGGATGTGATCATCCCGTTACTTTTTGACCAAGTAAGCCTATAGTCTAGTGCAACTGTTGTTTATAGAAATAATGAATATCTTAGCATACTTATGCATAAGGGTTGGAATACCCCTCTCAAATTTATAAATAGGCTTTTATTGTACTCTCTTTGAATAATTTTATCTTCAAAGTCAAAAAAATAATTGAGCTCTTACTACTTCTATGGCCTTTAGTTAATTTTTTTGGTATTTTATGATCCCTTATAGGTATCAAATCACCTATAATAATCCACCATTAATTAACATCCTTTATTACATGAGCCAGTTAGTTCCTGATATATGTAGTTATAATATTACATTATCATATAGCATTCATTATCTCCTAACATACTATTATTGCTCAATATCTATCATTACTCAACATCTACTAAAAATCAACATTTATCTTCGTACAAAATTTATTATTACAAGACATCCATTATCACATAGCACGTCCATTATTATTTGATATTATTCATTGCTCGAAATCCACTATTATCAAACACCCATTTTTATTTGCCAATTATTGCTAGCCATTCATCATCAATTGAAGTCCATCCTCACTTTACATATGTCATCACATGCCTTTCATCATTTTCTGATATCTAGCATCATCTAACATCTTTACATTTGCGTAATGAGCCAAGTTGAATAACACTTAGCTCGCTCAAGCTCAAATCTTTTACACCCCTAGTTGTAGTTAAATATACACCCCTAAATTAGTCTATGCAATCATATAATCTTTCAATTTTGCCGCTTTTGTCAGTGTCCTTCAATAAGAGTTCTCACATTTGCTAATAATATCTCAAACCCATAAATATTAGGGCTTGATTAAAAGAGTAATGATATTTAAATTTAATGATAAATTTGTTGTATATAGAATATATCATATTAATGAATATTAGGGTTTGATTAAAATAGTAATGATATTTAAATTTAATGATAATTTTGTTGTATATAGAAGATATTATATTAACATATTGATAAATAGGAAAATTCAATGTTATGAGTTATTTTAATATATTACGACTAACCTTTTAAAGCTGGTTTAAGACTTCAAAGATCTATAAAAACTTTTTAATTTATTTCTGAGAGACTACCATAGCATTGTGAAGAAGTTCAGTCATGGTTCAGAATTCAGCCCTTAGATATCCAGGTTAATTGGACTTTTTCAGCTACTTGAGCTTTAACACAAATTATTTATGGGCCGGACCTAGCCCATGAGTTGATTCTTTTTAGAAATCAGAATGGCTAAAAACACTTATTGGCCCATTCTAATTCTTCAACTCTGCTTTGAAAAATAATAATACAGAGAATAAACTATTTTATTCTTATATTTGGGAAAAATAATATTAAAGTTTAATTTTGAAATGAATGATCATTCTCTTTTAAACAGGACAAAAATATTATAACTCTACATTGTTCTAACGGATAGGAAAAATTTTAACAGGCAGCTTGGCACAAAAATGTATCAGAATGAATTTAAATTTTGATACATTTTCTATAGAAAATATCTTTAATTTTTTTATTTTAAAAATATCATTCATAATTTAAATCTATCTTCTAATTTCCTATAAAAAATACCCATCAATTTTTTATTTACAAAATTCATATCACAAAATAAATTCATAACATAATAGTTTTATATTAGAGGTTTTGATACTTTTCTTTTGTTTGTTAAGATAGACTTAATAATACTTGATTATTTTTTATTTATATATTTTACTCAATTTATTGAGTAATAACAAAATCATCACATTCTCATTCTCCCATTACTTTCTCTCATAGAGGTGTTAGTGCGAAGTGTCGTGGTGGCAAATGGGTAGAAAAATAGGAGGAAGTGTTGCAATAAGGGTTGGGATTGATGATGAGATTGGCTAATTTGATGAGTTAGGAGTATACATGTAGCATGTAACACATGTATAATGAGGTGATGTTGTCAAGATGCATAAATGAGAGCATACACATGTGGTGGCAAATATGAGGATGTTAGAAGCAAAGCAAGCATATAGGGAGAGCAAGCGAGCACTAGGATCTGTGAAGTGTGAAAGATCTATGAGGACACCACTTTTGCTATTGATAACTCTATGATAGAAAATTAATAGGAATGCCAAAGAATGATATTTATGTTGGTATTTTAAAAAAAATAATGGGGAATTTACATATATAACACTAAAACTTCATTATTCACATATTATATCACCCCCCTCAACTCTATTAATGATAAAACCCTATACCATGATGAAGGTCACGATGGGCCAAAGATGAGGAGATCGTGACAGGGATTTTATTTGTAAGAAGATGAGGATGTTTCAATGAAATCTCTTTGAAACTCACAATAGGTTCTCGTTAGCATTGATGAGACTAATAACATGTGAAGCCAGGGAAGAAATGGGCAGTGTGCGAAGTTAGTAACTTGGCTAATGACTTGCAAAGGTGGCGATGAGACTAGTGATGTACGGAGACAAAGAAGTCTCAATGAGATCTTGGTGGCGTAACAAGATAAGTGATATTTTTATTATTATTTAGGGGCCGTTTAACAACAGAATTTATGCAAGATTTAGCAGAAATCCTGCCAAATGGGATTTTTGAGTCTCATAAATCTCATGGAGAGAAAAATCCATCATTAGCCAATTCTTGACCTAAATCCCAGATTTAAATCCTAGAATTTGGTGGATTTACAGGATTTGACCAAAGAAGTGCATGAAAAGGATCAAGATAGTTGCCTTTGTAGTGATTGAGCTACCGTCGTGACTTTTGATCCAGTGTTGTCGAAGGAGATGAAGAAGTTTCATTAGTGACTCTTTGAACACACTACTTCAAATGACAACGAGGAAAAGCAACAATAATATAGAAATAGAGAAGATGAAAAACAAATCCTAGATGGCCTAAATTAATCTAAGCCAACATAATTTAAATAATTTCAAATATTAATAATTGTTTAGATTGATTAAATAATTATTAGTGTAATAAATAATCTAATTTAGCTTAATTAAATAATTAGTAGTATAATTAGTAATTAGAAAATTAATATAAATAGTTTAATTAATATAATTTCAAATAGAAATAATTACTATATAATTAACATTGTAAATAATAATAAAATAATTAATTAGAAATAGAATATTTAAGTGATTAATGAGATAATTAATATTACAATTAATAATAAAAACTAATTAAAAAATACTTAAATAATTAATTAAATCTTTAGTAGGAGTATTAGTTAAATAATTATTTATTTCAAAAAATAATTAACTAATTAATTAGATAATTATCAATATAATTAGATATCAAATACTTATTAAATTAACACTAAAATTAAAATTAATAAGTAACTCATATAGAACTCACATTAAATTTAATTTTAAATGAATCAATCACTTTTAATTCCTAAATTATGTTGTTAAATAATTTTAAACAACATTTAATAACTATCTTGAGAAATAATTTTTAAGGTTTAACATATCAAAAATTTATTAAATTCAGATTTCTAGGATTTGCTAAATTTTAACTTATAGGATTTATTAAATTTTATTAAAACTGAAATTCTACTTATTGCCAAATAATTTCTTAGAATTTTAAATACTATGAGAGAAAATGATAATATTTTTCTGTGTTAAATTTATAAATAATAAAAATTTAAATGTTACGTAGGTAAATCTCCAAAATTAAATAATGCCTTCCCCGAATTGACGCGTAGGTAGTTTTTCCGCCTATCTCATAAACCGCGACGCAGGGCACCAATTTTCCCACCATCGGTATTACTACGCCCACAAATCCCATAGACCACCGACCTCCCGCCCCCAAATCCAAAGGCGCCAACTGAGACGCCTCCCGTCCTCCAGCTCTCTCTATATCACCCCCTACTTCCCCATATTCCTTCTCCTTCCTCATTCCAATCCCAATGGCCTCTTCCAATCATCTCCTCGGCACCCCTGTCCCTGCATTCAAGATCTTCATCGGCTACGACCCCCGCGAGGACGCCGCTTACAATGTCTGCCGCCACTCTCTCCTCAAGCACTCCTCCATCCCTCTCCACATCTCACCCATCAAACAATCCGATCTTCGGTCCTCTAATCTCTACTCCCGCGACCGCGACACCACCGAAAGCACTGAGTTCTCCTTCACCCGATTCCTCACCCCGTACCTTGCAGGCTTCCAGGGATGGGCCATGTTTGTCGACTGCGACTTCCTATACACCGCCGATGTGGCCGATCTTGTCGCTCTCATCGACGATCGCTTCGCCGTCATGTGTGTACACCATGAGTACGTTCCTAAAGAGACCACTAAGATGGATGGCGCCGTGCAGACGGTGTACCCGCGGAAGAACTGGTCGTCAATGGTTCTTTACAATTGCGGTCATCCGAAGAATCGGATACTGACGCCGGAGCTGGTGAGCTCTGAAACAGGGGCGTTTCTTCACCGGTTCAGGTGGCTTGATGATGAGGAGATTGGATCTGTGCCTTTTGTTTGGAATTTTCTTGTGGGGCATAATCGGGTGGTCGAGAACGATCCCGGTACTTTTCCGAAGGCGATTCATTATACATTGGGCGGGCCTTGGTTTGAGAGGTACAAGGATTGTGAGTTTGCTGATTTGTGGCTGAAGGAGTTGGAAGAGTGCGAGAAGGAGAAGAAGAACGATAATTGAATGGTAAATTGTTATTGCTCCTTTTGAGAAGACATTTATTTGTAACTGCATTATTTTCTTTTTCCTCCTTTTCTTCCTCCATTTCATACTGATTTGTGTGCTAAGGACGGGTAGGGATTCTTTATTTTCTAAGTATTGGGCGGATGTTGTTTCTTTGTAGAGAAACCTATAATTGATTCTTTTTTATTCCTTTAAATTCGACGTTTGGAAAGTATGTAACTATGTTTTATGATTCACTTAGAATGATGCCATACATAAATATGCTTGTCTTGGCTCATTTTTTTTTACCTTTAATTTTCTCTACAGTCGCTCTGTCTTTGTCAAAATTTTATTATTTACGTCAGAATGCTATCTAATTGCAGCTAACCCAATAGTCCCAAGGTGAAAATACTGGCAGGGTTCAATACCTATTTTGTTGAATGCATTTTAAGAATTTAGGGATCTGCTTTTAATTAATAAATCTTGTATGATTATCTTATAGTAATTAATGTTTAATTTGCTTATCTTTCTTCACCAACTACTACATGATACATATTACAGAAAAGATTCCTGCTGCTGGCATAGTTGCTTCTGGTTTGACCACCGCATGGGTTTATTATTAAAATGTTTACTGTATGTGAAAAACATATTAGACATCTGTTCTTAGGTATGCTCAAATTACCCTTTAGTTTTCCATGTGATCTTGAAAACGCTGAATTCATAGCCATGAGTTTAACATTGAAGGCCTCAAAACCAATTAGAAGTTCAATCATGTCTTCATCATTAAAATTTCCACTTTAAACTTTTTTTAGCTAATTAGAAACACTAGAAAAGCATTATCTATAAACATTGGCAAATGCAGCATATTTCCTAATTATCTGATTTGCTATTCAACTTTTTCCGTAAATACTTTGCTCCGAAGGTTCATCCCCCTATAGAGTAGGGAGGATTTATACAAAGTCCTCCAGCACCTTCATTCACTTTATGATCTTTTAAATAATTTGTATTCTTTTTAAATTCTATACAATTTAAATATTTCAATTTTATCATGTAACTATTTTAGATATCAAAAACATGTTCTTCCTGTCCACATGTATGCCATGAGTCCTAGTTACTAGCCGTTCTTTCCAACCCTCCCTCCACCTAGCCTCTCTAGGTGCCTCTATCTCTTTATTTTGCTATTGCTTAGAAACATCTGGTTATTATTTAACTACATATGATTATTATTATGTGTCTGATACTAATTAAATACAAATTTTCAATAAATCAGATGCCATCAAACAATAGCTAAATTGTGGCTATTCAACATATCTTGATAATAACCAAAAATAATAACCAGATACTATAAAAAGATAGCCAGGATAAGAGAGAAAATGATGGAGAAAAATGAGAGGATTTAATAATATATGTCTCGTAAGAAATTGATTTATAGGCATTGCTTGAAAATGATAAAACTAAAAATAAATAAAGTTCAACTAAAATGACTTCATAAAATCTACAATAATATGTTAATCCATTTTTATTTGTTTTTATTTGCATTTGACAGGACTTGGCATCCTTCTGATATCCTTCACTTGTGATTTCACCTATATTTTCTTTTTAAGATTTTGTGTATCAGCACTGTTTAGCAGCTTAACCACTAACTATGAGGTGAAAAACATTATCTCCGATCTCAATCTATTGGGTGGTTTAAATGATGATTAGAAGAACAAAAGATGAATATGTGACGATCTTTATAAGAATGAATAAAGGGATGGTGAGAAATAGATATGGTGGTCTAGATTTGTACAAAGAAGTGTGAAGGATACACTAATAAAATCAATAGATAAAATTAATGGAGGTGTTATAAAGACCAAAGGGTAGAGCAAATGCAGCTTGTGACCTGAGACGACTTAGGGTTAAGTTTCCTACTGCGATTAATATTATGCGTAAAATGCTTTCATACAAAGAAAAAATAGAGGATTCGCATAATCAGCTACTTCAACCATTCACTTTCTTTAAATAGTATTAGGCAATACCATAGTTTAAACATAATTGATACATCAACAGAAAGTTTGTAAATGCTGTAATTTGTAGCCAATTTTTTTATAAATATACTCTTCAAGTCACTTATATGTTATGCAAATGATTATGTAAATGATATGAGATAAGTGAGAAAATTCTAAAAGATTAATATACATCCTAAAGATTGCTTACAATTACATATATACAATTCCTAGAAAATAAAATGCTAATGAAATTGCAAGCTGGTGGATCATACAATTATAATATGACTATATAACAAATAACTTTTTAAAGGAAAATCAATCCAAATAGTTTAAATGTAAATTCTGTTAAATTTTGGGTCTTAAAAATTGATTAGTACAACCAAAATTCGACTCTTTTCACAACTTTTATGATTTTTAAACTACTAGCAAAAAGAACCTATAGAACTGATTTAAATCGCTGTAATAATTAAATTCATTTTCTCAGTAGTGGTTATTACTGCTACTAAAAAGGATGTATTAACAACAATAATAACCATTGCTCTTGCCTTCACCTTTTACTGAGCCCTAGCGTCTTCATTTCCCATTCTTTTAATCTTCAACATGAAGTCTCACTGTATGCCTCAATCCCATGTGAATCCCAGCTGACGCTATCGATGCTGCAGTGCTCTCCACTACTATATCTTGCAACGGTTAAAATTGTTGCTTAGTAGTTTGTACCGATAAGCTCTCCCTAGTGGTCCCAAAACTATTGCAAAATGCCTTTGCAATGAAAACCAAATACAGTGATCTTGCAGCAGTTTAAGAATTACTGTAAGTATTTTTGCAACTGTTTAAAACATTACTAAACCTCAATATAATTGTTTTATAAACCCTTATTCCTAGTAGTGTAGATATATGGAGTTTCAAATTTTGTATTTGTTTTAAGGTATTTATTATTAATAAATTTATGAAAATATTATTGCAATCTAATGTTCTCCACAAGAATTTTTCTTTGACTTTATATATCAAGAACGAAAAGTTAAAACAAAGTGAACATCAATCTGATCGGCCATCATAGGAATAATATTTGCAAAAAATTGATCCAAAGTTGCCTTTTTAGAATGTTCATTCAATTTATCAATAACATTGTATATGTTCGGTTTATCTTCACATTCTGACTTACATTCAATTTCTATTACAAATTCAATTTAACATGCTAAAAGATTAACATGAAGCATACGATAAAATGCTAAAATACTAATATGCATCATAAGGGTTGCTATCAATTACAGGTAAGCAATTCTTATAAAATAAAAATGCTAAAGAAATTACAAGTTAACAAATCATTCGATTATAATATGCCTATACGAACGAACAACATTTTTAAAGAAAATTAATCCAAATAGTTTAAATATAAAATGTGTTAAATTATGAAACTTAAAATTTGACTAGATAGATGAAATTTTAAATTGTGTTATTTTTAAGGTGTTTGTTATTAATAAATTTGTAAAAATATTGTTGCAACCTAACTTTCTCTATAAGATTCTTTCGTTTAATTAATATATCGAGAACCTAGTACTTAAAATAAAATCAATATCAATATGATCATCCACCATAGGAACAATAACAATATCAAAACTTTATCCATCTACGTGGGGTCTGCTACATGAATCCTTTTCCTCCATTGTGTCCTATTAAAAGTTAAATTCTCATTTAAATCTAATAAATAAAGGCTATTTCTAATATTTTCTAACCAAGTCTTTTTAGGTCTACCTCTCTTAATATAGGCCAAATCTAATCCACCATAGGAACAATATCGATAAAAATTCATCTAAAGTTGTATTTTTCTGATTTTTTATTTGATTCATCGGTTAAATCATATATGATTAGTTCATATTCAAATTCAAGCGTATGTTCGATTTCTATTAGAAATTCAGTTTAATATGCTAAATGATTAATGAGGAAGTCTAAAAGATTAGCATGCATCCTAAGGATTGCTAACAATGACTTGCAAGCAGCCCTTGAAACTAAAATGCTGATGACATTGCAAGTTGACAAAACATATACTTAACATGCTTATATGAAAGAACAATCTCTTAAAGAAAATTAATTCAAATAGCTAAAATATAAATTGTCATAAATTATGGACCTTTAAATTTGACCAGGTAGCTGAAATTTTGCATTTTTTGTTTGTTTAAAGATGTTTTATTTTAGTAAATTTATTAAAATAAGATTCTTTCATTGAATTGGTATATTGAGAACCTAGAACCTAAACGAAGTCAAGATCAATCTGATCATCTATTAGTGGACAGAAAAATTCATTCAAAGTTGTTTTCAAATTATTCATTTGTTCATCTGCTATATCATTCATGATTAGTTCATCCTCAGATTTAGATGTGGGTTTAGTTTCTATTATAAATTTGGGCTCAAATATGATCTCATGTTTAATTTTACCATCAAAA
Source organism: Dendrobium hybrid cultivar (assembly GCA_021234465.1). Taxonomy (NCBI): domain Eukaryota; kingdom Viridiplantae; phylum Streptophyta; class Magnoliopsida; order Asparagales; family Orchidaceae; genus Dendrobium; species Dendrobium hybrid cultivar. The sequence goes on from JAJBZI010007151.1 coordinate 12,928, forward strand.
TTTAAGTATGACTTTTGATTAATTATAGTTTCTTCTGAGCATGATCTATTGTAATGCAGATTCAGATTCAACAACATTAGACATAGATTTATATTTTTATTGCAAGCTACTATTTGCATCTGATGCATCCTTAAATGAATATTCATGATTAATCTTTCTTCTATTGAATCAACTTCAGCCAAACATGATTTCTGCATTAGTGTATTTTTTTTTTCATCGGTTTTAAAAGAGATGATATTGAGGTTTTTTTTTTTAGGAATCATCATAGGTGCAGCTCTCTTAATAGAATGCTTGTTTTATGCTTAATATCTAATGATTTAGCCAAAGTCTCGAATAATATTTTCAGTGAAATTTAATATAGTTCATTTCTAAATTCTCGCCTAAGACATTTAATGAAATAAGTAGTGTTAAAAAAATAATCTAGAGATGAATCTTCTGTAACTATAATAGGTGTTAAACTTGCATGAATTTTAAACGCGTTCGAATTTTTTGTTTGCTACTCTAAAATTGACTTTTAATAGGACACAATAGAGAAAGAGGATTCATGTAGCTGACCTCACGTAGTGGGATAAAGGCTTCTTATTGTACAACTCTAAATTGATTATGTAATTTATCCCAATATTCACCAAATAATATATTTTTATATAGCTTATGTTTCATATTAGCATATGTTGATTTTATTTTGTTATGAAAGAGTTTGTGCCTCAACAGTCAACCCAAGGGCAATTATGATGAGCATAAGAGATCAAATACCGCAAAAGTCTACATCATGACCGCACCAAGATCGAATAATATACTAAACTTCAAAGAGAGTATACAAAGGATTGCACGTTGTAGTAAATTGAAAATATGGACAAAATTACTACTTTATTTGACTGAGAAAGAATGTAGTCACTTGCATTTGAAGATGAGAGCTTGATGCAGAGAAGGAGATGTTAATGCTATAGTTACTCTCTGTCTCTATATTATAGGAATTCAAATGAGAACTATTTTTTGCTATGATTAAGAGCTTCTTTTGCTAGAACCTAGATTAGCAACACTAATTCCTTCTTATAGAAGCCAAACAACTCTCATTGCAAACACCCAAAAAATTTCTTACTTTGATGACACCTTTCTCGTCTCTCTTCCTCTTCCTATCCTTTCTTTGTTACTTTTTATTATGGGATGCTCTCCAAGTGAGGATTACATTAATTTATATAGTGAATAGTTCACCTTTTTATATTAATGATCAACTATCATTGAATATTTTTTGTAACTGGCATTATAGATTTTTGTGATAGTCTCTATTTAGGGCTTTATGATAGCCTCTATTTATGGCTTTATGATATCTTGTATTTAGTACTTTGTGGCAACCACCAATCTTTAAAAAATATGATAAAATCTTATCCAATTTGGTTAATGAAATTAGACCCATTCTTAATATATTCCACTTGAAATAATGTGCTAAAACTATCAAGCATATCTCACTAATTTTGCTACAAAATTTTAACTTTCTCCGAGTCAAATCAATGATAATATACAATAAGGCTAGCAAATCATTAGTCCATCATAAGATCATAACCCATCAAATTTAGGATTGTAATTTTGAACCTCAAAAAAATTATAATGCTTTTTTTAGAAGCATAACTTACTTAATTCTATCCAAATTTCATCATTAATTAAATTTTAATTGTCTCAATTAATGTCTAATATTTAGTTGGTATAATGACACAACTATAAGCTCTTATATCAATTTGTTATAAACTTAAGGTTAAGTTTCACTAAGGTTAAGTTTCCTAATGCAACTAATGTAATGTATATAATGCTTTTATGTAAAGGAACAAATAGAGGATTCACAGTTCCTAATAATCAATTATTTTGACAACTCATTTTTTCAAATGAAAAGAGATGATATTAGAACTTGAGCCCCATTGATAATGAAATAAACAAATAAAATCAATGAAAGAAGATTTTCATTGTATTAATTTTTATTAAAATCACGAGCACTTCACTTGCAATAATAAATTATTTAGAAGAAATAGATAATGAATCAAAATGTTAAAAAAAAAAAGCTTCATGTGTTTTATTTGTACTGCACTCGAAAGAATCACATATCCTAAATCCTCACTATATTAAATGATGCGTTAATTAATTTGATCTCCTTCATCATTTGTAAGAGTGATTATACCATGAACATGCATCTAAGCTAAACAGAACAGTAAGTAGGAAAGCAAATCCAAACTTTATATATGATTTCCATTAAGTGATCTGAAGCAGGGAGATGCAACATATATTATAAAAGACAACAAGCCACTATTGACAATAGTAGATACATAAGATACAAATCAACATCCCACAACGTCTTAGTTCTAATAGTAGATACATTCGATACAAATCAACATCCCACAACGTCTTAATTCTAGCTCTTCACTTGTATATGTACGGAGTTCCAAATCAAACCTCAGACCAGGTAATACGATAGTCACCAACATCATCTCCAGACATTCCCAAA
>JAJBZI010007152.1:0-14189 GCA_021234465.1 Dendrobium hybrid cultivar
AAAAAAAAAAAAAAAAAAAAAAAAAAAAAAACAGCTAGTAGAAGTTATTTTAGATCATCAAGTAATGTCTGATAATAGAAGGAATTGAGCACAATAAAATTGGTTCATGGTTTGAAAAATCTCTCAAGAATTATAGATTTCAACTAAGAGTCTGATGGAAAATCCCTAAAAAATTATAGATTTTAACTAAGAGGCTGTTTTGATTGAAGTAAAAAATGGTGTAAAGTAATTCAAATGCAAGAGTTTGGAGAATATTGATATTTGGTTTAATGTAAATCAAATGCAACGTAAAGTTTTGGTGTACTTGAAATTCACCCTTAAGTTCATTTTTGGTGTATTTAAAATTCCTCCAATCTGAGAGATTTTAAAAGTATATTGAAACTTTATTGTCTACAACCACCTCCACTGCTGGCCAACCCCACTGTCGTCGACGGCCACCATCCGACCCCATCGCCGGCTGCCACCAGTCGACACCACTATCATCGGCAGCAACCAGCCAACCCCACTGTTTCCAGCGACCACCGCCACCATCGGCCAACCCCACCGCAAGCAGCCTCTGCCACTGCAAGCAACCATCATTGCTACCTCCAACACAGCTCGCCACTACCACTGACCACCTTATCTTTGGGCTTTACACCGCATTCATTTTACTTCTAACCAAACAAAAAAAGTATCTCTGCATTTATTTTACACCATCCAAATAACTCCAAAATATTTCAATACACTGCATTACTTTTATAATATATTCATTTTTCAGCCAACCAAATAACCCCAAAGACTATGAGCACCGGAGAGATCAACCATTGATATCTTATCTTTGCTTTGTCAGACCTTCCTATATTATGAGTCATATACACTTTTTAGAGATGATGCTAAGAAACATTCGTGAATAAATTCATATAATTCCAAATCAAAAGGGAAACAAGGGTTAAGATCCTCATATAGTGGTTTGGCCTCCACCTTTTGTGTCAAGAATTTAGTTTGAGTGGTGTGCATCCATAATGGAACCTCAATTTGAATTATGAGAGTACAACTCCATCAAAAATAAATGATCCAAGTAATTTCTAACTCTCTTACTCTTGCTCCTATTGTTTTAGCAACTTTCAAGAGGTGGCACTCATGCCACCCCCCATGAGGTTGAGTGTGCTCAAGTGATACACTTGATAAGATTCAAACTTCCATTCAAGAGGGAATGATTTACAATGTGAGTGGGACAAATACAGAAAGTTGGTTGCTAAGATACATGCTAGAATGGACCAGATGTTATTTTACTGGCCAGCTAAATTTTAAAAATAGATTTATGAGAATTTTAGTTTTCACCACATTTGATTTATTATATTATAAAGGTTAAATTTAAATGGATAAATGGATAAGGGCAAAACAATTTTATTGGTTTACCCATTCAAGTTTGCCAAAACCAAAGACTATGATTATATAATACTTAAAAAGATACAAAGATTTAAAAAATAATAATTAATTAATTAAATTTAACCTAAAATTTTCATCCCCCAATTTTTGCATCTGAAGAAAAAGAAAAATATATTTTTTAAGAGATTCTAAATTGTGTTAGAATCATTTTCGTATATATATGTTTGTGCATATAGACATTTATAAATTAATTAAATTACTGAGTTTAACTTTCAATTAAAGTAACTATTCAGTGAACAAAGGTCCTATTGCAATCTTGCCTTCTCCAAAAGGTTCTGCAAGCAGCTGATGAAGTATTTGACAGCTGAGATGGATTTGATTTAAAGGATCTTAGGTTTATAACACTGACACATCTTCATTCTGCATCCCGAAACCTCCAACCAGCTGAACAGATCAGTGCAACCAGGCTGAGGAATGGAATGGAGAGCTAGATTTTAGGAGGTAAAAACCAAAATTGTTTAATTTTTTTGCACTTTGATCATGGTTTGATGTTGGAGAGCTTTAGGGCTTCCATTAGGAGTGATCATTTTGAGGAAAAATATTATTTTTCAGGTTATTTTGAATTAAAATAAAGTTGGGAAGTTGGGTAATTATTGTGATTTGAGTTCATAAATTCTGTATAAAACAATAAGATTTTGAAGAGATAAAAGCAAGAAAATCCGTTTTGAGGTTTATCTATCATTCATCGTGAGATGTTCAATTTCAGTCTAGGAAGCTAAGCGTTCTTAAGTCAATTGCTTGCTAATTTGCTATGATTATATTGGACTTATATTTATAAGCTGGCGGACATTTCATCAAACTGACCATATTCCAATGCATTGCACATGCTTACATGTTCAAGATAATAACATGTCATTTTCATATAATACAAGTCTCATGAATTATCTCAAGGTCTGTTATATATATTCAAGAAATCAAATAACATTTTAATGGAATGCCAATGACTCAGATACATACTAATATAGATCGATGATAGCGTGCTCATGAACAATGCAATGTGTATTTTTAAATGCATATGATATTGATTCTTCTAAAAATTATAAAGGGTCATTTCAAGTGACAGATTAGAATAATAATGATATTTATGTAGGGAGAAGCACAAGTGCAAACGAGATAAACCATTGTTTATGGGGCCAAAGGTGTTCCTAACTCTCAATAATTTGTAAGTTACAGTAGTTTAAGCATTTCTATTACTGCCATGTTGGAACAAGTCCAGTCCTTGTCGACGATTATGATAGGCGGACAAGGCAGACGATGACTATATATTGTAGGAATGCTTTTAGTTAACGCCAGTGCCTTATGGATGTGCCAAAACGTAGATAATCATTATATAACACTTATAAGACTAAAATAAGTACGAAAGAGAATAGAAATTTGAAAGTAAAAATTGTATTTTGATACAAGCATTTCACTAACAAAATACATTGAATGATTAGATACTTAACAGTAATCTTTTCATTCACTGGAGGCATTCCTAGTCATCACTTATGATTATGGCATATAGTCATTCAATTATTAAATTATATTTTATTTTGATGTTTATTACACTGAGCTTGCTAGAACATCAAATACTACTATGTTTGTTGTTTCAGGTGAGAGATAAGAGCAGGTTGGGCCATAGTTAAGTGATCAAGTTTTATCCTTTATCTCAAAGTTTTGTTGTAAAATTTTGCTGTATCAAAAAAGAAGTGTTTAATATATGTTAACTGTGTCTAGTGTGTATCAATTATCTATGATGTTTATTAGGAGCTTTGTAATTTATTTTGATAAACTTAATTATGTTGCCTTTCAATAGCAATAAATATGAAAGAATTTTTGTGTTATTTTAATACTATGGGCAAATAAATCTTCTACCCACTCGATCATACTTAGTAAGAGTCACAATAGGAGTTAGTGCAAAATGTGTCTAAATGGGTTGTCGTCGCAGCCACACCTCGTGCCTAATCACAGGAGGTCAAAATAGAGCTTCACAAATTTAGTCAAAAAAATTAAGCCAATCCAAAATCTCTTGGAGCCTATTTTTGAATCAAAATTTTAGTCAAGATTTTGGATTATAAATTCCTACTTGGTTTATTGAATATTTCAATTTTTTAGAGGCACAAACCAAAACAAAACTAACAAATTAATATGAGAAAAGCTGTAATAAAAATCAAATCATTTTTTTTCAATCCAAACTCAATTGTACGATTAATTGTGTAACTACATGAGGCTAGACTTGGGCAAAAACCTACAACTCTAACAAGCACAATCTCCTCAATTAAGTGTATGAATAATCATACTTATTCAATAAATTATTATGTTATAGTCCTTTCAAGACAAGTACCATAGTTACCCTCTCAATATCTTCAGCTTTGCAAGAAAAAAGATTGAGAAAAGTTACATAACCAACATTCAACCAAGGTCAAAAAGTATAAAGATAGACAACGTTGAAGCACAGACACTTCAGCAAGTCTAATATGTCTATGCCATTGATACAAAAGCGACATGAACCTAACACAATAAAAATTGTATGTGATGTACATATTTCAAAACTACAGTCAAAGCTAGTTGGAACACAAACTAACATCTCTTACACTTGTTAAAAAGGATGAGGCACATGCAAGCTGCCACTAGTTCTATAAATTTTTGGATAGGGTAGAAAATTAGATAACCTTTTTTTATTTATGTAAACAATATAATGTTGAAATTGAGAAATCATGAATAATGATTAAAGCTAATGTTGGCGTGTTCTTGAAAATTAACTAGCTAATGAAATATTAAAATATAATTCTAATTAAATTCATGTTAAGTTTTTTTTCTTTGACACTCAAGTTTTATATATGATACATATGATATTCTAGTTCTTCGTGTAATTTTTTTAATAAAAGTATTGGCATTAAATATTTTAATAATGCATTATAAAATAATATTTATAAAAGAAAGCATATATCCATGATGTGTGATCTATTTGTACAGGTATGTCCTCTCATTGTGTGAATATCATGTAATTTCTATGTTAACAATGTGCATGCTTCACGGATAGGCAGGCATTTCAAGGTCGTGCATAATTTAAGGGGTAAAGGTTCTTGAAAAGAATCAGAAAATAAAAAGATACACACAAAAGAAGTATGCAATAAATGAGGATGGAAACCGAATCTCATATAATCCGAATAATAAAGTTATCCTCTAACTCATAAATAGAAGTGATGAGATGAATAGTTTTGTGGATGGAAAATTAAATATACACATGTTCCTTCTAAGTTAAAACCCAAAAGAGCGACTGGAAGATGCATAAACATCAAAACAGTATGGCTAAATTTCGGTCAATGGAGCAATATGAACAGAAATCACTTTATCAATATCATTGACCTAATCCCAACCATTTTGGGATGAGAATAATAAGAGAGAATATTGATGCGGACATCAAATCTTGGAGAGTTTATCACAATCGAGGCAAGAGATTGAAAGCCAAGGTCGAGTCACTGTACCTATAATTTTTTTTATGTGTTGTATTTAATTTATTAGAACTGTTTTTTCAGTTTTACCCCTCACTTGAGGGTCATCACAGTTGTACGCCCAAGGGCATTTTAGTCTCTTACTTTTCTTTACTTTCAGGCTTATATAATGAGGCTCGTTGTACTATTTATGTATGGTTGATTGATATAGATTTATGTTTCCTCTTTCCTGTGTGAGATGAGTTTCAGTGTTTGGATCTAACAGTTGTAGCCGGGGGCACTATTCTTAGAGTAAAGTCCCTTGGTGATTAGGGCAAAGAAATTGAACAGCCGTCGACAATCGTTGTCGAGGGCACGACTCTTGGTTATATCCTTCCAACCGCCTTTGAAGGGGGCGAGACTCTTGGTTGCCGGCAGTCGTCGTCCGGGGCGAGACTCTTGGTTATATCATTTCTTTTTGTTAAATCCATCTTCCACTCCACTTCAACTACGCAATTGGCCCCTTTCCCGCTCCCGATTGCAAAATTGAGCTTTCCCGCCACGTTCGCAAACCTCTCGGCCACCTCCCCCACCAAACTGCCGCCTCCTCCTCCCCCTTAATCGCCGGTCGTGACCCCCCACAAGCCCCAAATAGCCTAACCGACCCCCTCACTCCCCCTCGCATCCCTTCCCAAAAGACGCATCAGTTCGCTCGCATCACTTCCCAATAAACGCATCTGTTTGCTCGCATCTCTTAGAAAAATAACCGCTTTGTAACCACCAGTAACTGCCATAGCTACCTCCTAATTAATTCTAAATTAATTAATTCAGCGGAATTAATTAATTCAGCGGGCCCACTACCCAACAGCCACTTAAATTAGGCTCCACTTCTTCCCTTACACGCCGACCCCACCATTTCACCCCTCTAACCACAGACTGGGAAGAATAACTGCCTCCCCTCCTCAAGTGTGACTGTCGACCACCTTTAAATCCCTCACCCAACCCTTCCATCCGCCTCCCCCAACCAACCGAGAGCCACCATTCCCCTCCCCCACTCAAGCCGCACCCTTCCCTACCCCCAGCCGCCCCACGCGAGCCCTCTGTCGCATCCCCCAGTCCAGCCGAACCACCAGACCACTTCCCCAACCCAGTAGTGCGTCCATACTACCTCCCTAACCCAGTCGAACCCAATTCAGCCTCCAACTGAGCTCACCGAGCCCTCAATTGGCCTCCTCCCACCCAGCCGACAGCCCCACTCACTCTCCACCCCCAACCGCAAGCCTCCCAGCCTTCACTTGCCTTACCCGAGCCCCAATTTCCCCTCCCTGCACCCAGCCAAGCCTCTTCTTGGGTTCCCTCTCCAAACCACCGGCTACAAGCCCCAAGGAGCCCTACCTGAGGATCCTCTAGGCCTTCCCCTCCTTCCTTGGATTCTCCATATAATTCAAAGGAAGTATCGATGCTCTTCTCCGGACTACGACGACCCCAGGAGGAAGACCACCACCGCTCTATCTCCATTCTACTCCTCACTCGTACTAGCCAAGTGTTTAAAATCTATTCTTGTTTTCTTTCATCTTAATTAGATCGTCGTATTTCAAATCTGTTTCTAGTGGCATTATTTAGTTTGTGACAATTAATCAGCTACGCTTCTTTCAAATATTATGTGTGTCAGCCCTCTCTGTGACTAGTCTTGTATTAACCATTGGACTTTAGCCAATCGTATTTGCTTAGTCTGAGGTTAATTCACTCGCTTTAAATTATTTCAGTCCTTACGTGTTTGTAGCTTAACATTTACATAACCGTGCTATTTTTGAATTTTCTAGTCATTATGTTTTATTGTGTGCAAATTTATAATCTGATACATTTTAATTTATCCTAGCAAACGAAATCTCTCCATCTGCATACTTTGTCCTGCATCACATACCCAGTAAATGAATACAATGAGGGTCCTACGGAGCAAAAGATAGGAAAAACATGAACCCAATAATTTATTTATAGCCTGGCGCAAACGAAGAGTTAACAAAATTTAATATAAAGCCTAGGCGTAAACCAAGACTCATCATTGTTTGCTTAGAAGCAGAAAAGAAAATTCATATATCAGCAGTAGAACCAATTAAACAAATACACATATATTATCTCAATGTGCATATATAAACGAGACTAATAAGATGAAACTATCGTAAGTTAAGCAAATTAAAGAATTCTGGTGGAATGATCTGCCAACTTACTGTGTTGATGCTGTAGCTTTGATCAGAAAAAACAGCCGCAGCAACTTCTAATAAATTACCAAGTAGACAGGCATGACTTGGAAAATCATGAGAAACGCCATTTGGAAGGATAGATGCATGACCAGGCAAGCAGCTTGCCAATCGATGGATATAGAACTTTGTTAGTCTTTGAGTCAAGAAAACCTGAAACATCAAGAAACAAATTCTTAATTAAAATACCAAAAGAAAGCATAGTTAAGTGATATAAAAACGTACTTGATGGAACAATAATCAAGTATCACTGAGACAGTTCTATAATAATTTTGAAATCAAAACCAAACAAAGAATCAAAACAATTAATCTAATTTGTGCCATTCAAATAATAAACTAACCCCAAATGGTCGAGACACAGCCCAGTAATTGAGTCGGATTTTGACACAAGATAAGCTTCAACCAACTAGAATACTTGATAAACATTACACTTCAAACGCTACCATGTATCCGAGATCAGACCTAAACTGGTATACTTAATTCAACCCAATCAGATCTCTAATCAGGCACAATATCAATTAAGGATCAAAACTCAAAGAACAGTTCGATCATAAACAGTTAAATATATACCATTGCTAAAACCTATCCCCCATCTAACCTATATGCAACAATACACTTGATCATGGATGCAGCATAAAAAAAGCCAGTCACCTATACCCTGATATGCTTCATGATATGCATCAAGAAGACTTGGGCACCTTTCAAGTAGGTGTAAACTCTTTAGAAAAGAATAAGGGAAGGGAATAGAGACTAGAAAGCGGGAAATCAGAATTTTATTCATGCTATATCCTTTGCTTATAATATGAGAGGAATTTATCATACTTGGATAGACCAAATTTACAATATAGAACTGGTCTACCTAATACAAAATTAACATAGCATACAAGAAAAGTAGTGTTTATTACATATGTATAAATTATTTACATTATATTTTATTTGCCCAAAGATATATTGTTGATGTATAACACTCTCATCGTCATGAAAAACAACCTTGTCTTCAAATATGAGAGAAGAAAAAGATAAAGAGAGGCCTGCAAAATTTTTCCAAGTAGCATTATCCAGTACATTACTTTTCCTTGCATAAAACTTGAACCCGAAATTGTAAAAAAGGATAAGGAAAAATTCAAAGTGATCGTCATGAATAGTTCGAGGAATATTTTTTTTTTTAGGATGAATCCTAAATTGCTGAGAGGCAGAACGAAAAAAAAAAGTTTGGAAAAAAAAAAAGGCTCTATGTATTTCATCTAAAAATTCATGTATTATTGGCATAGGGAATTTATCTTGAATGGCGAGTATCTTAAGGACTCAAGAATTCATGCAAAAATGCCAAGTACCTTCCTGTTTTTGAAAAGGATGGATGTTAACAACTTGAAATGTTGATGGAAGATAAATATGATGGTCAATGGCACTAGGTTGAGGTAATACTTGAGGTGGCTGACACATATATTAAAATTATTTGAGTAAGGTAGACTTTTTATAATGGTAGATAATGTGTAAGAAAATAAAAGCTTGTTGGAGAAGGTGGCGGTTGTGGAGAAGGATTCGCTCGGAGGAACCAAGGATGCAAGCAGAAGAGCAAGGATCATGATGGAGTGAAGGAGGTGAGCGGTCAATGCACAAATTATCAAGTTTCTTATCAATAGAATGCATGAAAGAATGGACATGTTGAAGTGATGAGCCAATGGAGGCAATTTCAACATTGGCTTGTTGTAGAGATTTTTGTATTGGGATAATTGTAATTCTTGATTTGTTTGCATTGTCCGGATGGCTTCCTCCAAATCAACATTTCTAATATTGAGAGTTCTTTGGTGGATGCTAATATGTTAGGACCCACTTAAGAGCCCTTGCTGAATTTCCAAGAAATCCAAGCAAAAATCAGATTCCACCCAAAACAGCAAATAAAAGTGGGGAAAACACACAAGGAAACCTTTTTATTGAAGAAAAATACAAGAAACAAAGATATAATGGATTCTCAATTAGAGAGGAGGATCCTTCTCTCCCAAATCTCTTAATAGGCGACTAAGAGCCCTCACCAACTTCCAAGACAGCAAAGAAACTCTCACACAAATTTTGCATACCCTTCTAAGCCCCTCTCTACTTAATTTATAGAACTCTCTTCTCAATTCCCCCCTAAATTTTTACATTTAATTCCTTCCTTAAATTCTCACAATCCCCTTAATTGCTCTCATAATTATTCCCCTTGATTGTAGATCTTTCTTTAATTATTTTCCTCTAAAAACCTTCCCAAAATAGCTCCCAGAAGCTTCCTATTTTATTAATTCCTTACCTGTATCCACCGCCTCAGCTTGCCTTCCTTTTGTGGCTTCCTTCGGCGGTATCAAAGGATGGTCGGTCCTTCCTGGATCGGCCCAAGGACCGGTCCATCAATAACCCCCTCCAAACGTCCCACCTTGTCCTCAAGGTGGAAAGACGAAATTGCTTCTTGATCCTCCCGTATGGCTCCCACATGGCCTTATAGTCTGGTAGTTCCTTTCATTTGATCAATACTTCCTTGTCCCTTTTTTAACTCCGTCGAACCCCTTCCAGCTCTATTGGTTCGAGTAGTATCTCCAATTCTTCTGTCAGAGTCTTAGGCAGCCCCGAGTTAGCTCTATGGTCTCTAATGGCTTTTCTCAACTATGATACATAGAACACTGGATGTATCTTTGCGGTAAGGAAGCTTCAACCTTTAAACCATTGCTCCAATCATTTCTACGATCTCAAAGGGTCCAAAATATCTTGGTGACAGCTTCTCATTCCTCTTTGAGCTACAGATCTTTGCCTATAGGGGATGAGTTCCAAATATACCGATTCTCCTACTATAAACTGCACATCTTTCATTTTTCATCGGCCTGTTTCTTCATAATCTGTTGGGCTCGCAGCAGATGTCTTTTTAGCTCCTCCAGAATCATCTCTCTCTCTCTCTCAGATAATGTTCTACTGCTGATACCAGTATGCTCTTATGTCCATAATGCACCAAGTGGAGGGGGGTCCCGTCCGTACAACACCTTAAAGGGTGTCATCTGAGATGCTGAGTGATAGGATGTGTTTTACCAATATTCTGCCCATGCCAACCATTGTGTTTCAGATACAAAACACCTCAAGTATGTCTCCAAGCCTCTGTTCACCACCTTTGTCTGCCCGTTTGTCTGGGGGTGATAGGCGATGCTTCTCTTTAAGACTGTCCCTGCATTATAAACAGCTCCTTCCATAATTGGTTGAGAAATACCTTGTCTCTACCTGACATGATGGACTTCGGTACTGCTATCTCTCTGATAAAAACCCCTGCCACTGACACTGTTGTGTATGGGTGTCTTAAGGGAATAAAATGAGTATACTTGCTCAGTCCATCGACCACCACCAAGATTACAGTGAACCCCTCGGATTGAGGTAGTCCGTCAATGAAGTCCATAGTAACCTCCTCCCATACCCTTTTTGGAAGAGCCTTGGTTGTAACAAACCCCCTGGTGCCATGGACATGTACTTGTTTCTCTGACAGATCTCGCACTTGGTCACCATGTCTTCTACGTCATTGTGCATCCCTTTCTTGTGCATCCCTTTCTAATATAACTCAGCTGCCAACCTCCGACAAGTCTTCTGCACTCCTAAATGTCCTTCTACGGCCCTTCCATGAAATTCCTGCAAAAGGTGGGGGATGTGAATTGAAGTCTGGGGTAATACAAACCTCCCTTGATATAGTAATTGTTTCCCCTCTACGGTATAGCCTAGATGGCTACCTTCCTCCCTCAAAGGTCTGTCCTAACTCTCCTTAGCTCTTTATCCAAGATGCTCTCCTCCCTGATGGCTTTCCAATCCAGCATTAATGCTACTGATAGCGTGAGCTCCTAGAGTTCGCCCGTGCACCTAGAAAAGGCATGTTGCCTTATTTTTCAATCCCGGTTTGAGTGTACCTCGAAATCATAGCCCAGTAACTTAGACAACCATCTTTGATGCTCCTCTGTCACCATCCTTTGTTCCAGTAGATACTTCAGGCTCCTATGATCGATCCTGACATTAAAGTGACAACCCAGTAGGTAAGGCCTCCACTTCTGGATAGCTAACATTATCGCCATCAACTCCCGCTCATATACTGACATCACCCTTGCTCTGGCTGACAACACCTGGCTGAAGTAGGCTATAGGTCTCTTGCTCTGCATGAGGACTGCTCCCAGTCCATACCCCGAGGCATCCGTCTCTACCACGAAGACCTGGCAGAAATCTGGTAGTGCTAGGACGGGGACCGTGATCATGGCCTTCTTCAATTTCTCGAAAGCCAAAGTCGTTGCCTCTCCACATAGGCTATAATGCTATAACCCTTCAACTGCTCCGTCAGTGACCAGGCTATAATGCTATAACCATTCACAAACCTCCTGTAATACCCCGCTAGTCCCAAGAACACTCTCAGTTCTCTCAGGGTTCTCGATTGAGGCCATTTCAACATAACCTCCATTTTGGCCAAATCTACCGTTACTCCCTTCTGTGAGACCGCATGCCCCAGGTACTCCATACTGGCCTGGGTAAAGTAACACTTCTTCAGATTGGTCTGCAACTGATGCTCCAGTAGGACCTCAATATCACTGTCACATGCTCCAAATGCCTTGTTAGATCTATTGTAGACTAGTATGCCGTCAAAGAAGACCAGCACTAATCTTCATAAATAAAGCCGGAAAACCCTATTCAAGAGTGACTGGAAAGTGGTTGATGCGTTGGTGAGGCCGAAGAGCATCACCAAGATCTCATAATGACCCTCGTGCTTCCTAAAGGCAATTTTTTGGATGTCATCTCCTCACATTCTGATCTGATGATATCCCCGACTACAAGTCAATCTTGGTGAATACAACAGCCGCAAATAGTTCATCCAAGAGCTCATCAATCACCGGTATGGGGAATTTGTCCAGCACAGTCTCCTTGTTGAGGGCTCGGTAGTCTACACAGAACCTCCAACTTTCATCCAACGAAACCGGGCTAGAAAAAGAGTTGACACTGGGCCGGATGATCCCTTCTTTTAACATGTCCCTGATCAGCTTCTCGATCTCATCCTTCTATACCTGGGGGTACTGATACGGTCTAACACTGATAAGTGACACCCCCTCCTTCAAAATAATAGCATGCTCCTACTCACTCATGAGAGGTAACCCCGTTGGCTGGGGGATGGAATACCTTGTTGAACTTCTGCAAAAGGGGTTGCACGATCCTGGGAATAGTTTTTTCTTTATCATCATTAATCCCTTCTAGATTTTGCAGTTCTATCAGGAATCCTCCTCCCTACTCCGATATAGTTCTCATCATAGATTTTCCTTTACTACATTTTTTTCTATTTTTGTACTTCTACCGTACCTGCCTTTTCCATTAAGTCAGCAAGATAGTTTGGCAATAATTATAATAGCTGAGATGAGAGGTTAATCACTAAGACACCCAAACAGTTTAAACATGCAGCTCAATGTTTTGAATAAGAAAATCTAGGCCAACGGCAGAACACAATAGCAATTATACGTGTTCTTCCCTGCCAAACCATGCTTGTAGTTTATTAATCTACGTGATGCCAGCATAAAGAAAAATAAAAGATGAATATTTGGAAAAAAAAAATATTACCTCCTTATAATATGAAAGATGATGCCACAGAAAAGGGATTGACAAGATTTGCAACGAGAAGCATAATTTTGGATCCGTGTCTGAACAAACACTTGGATGCCCACTAGCAAGAAAAGTAATTAGAGCAAGAACATTCTCCAAGGAAGACATACTAGAACGACTTTCTGGCTCTTTCATGTTATTCTGCAAGAACATGTATGCTTTAGAAGAAAAACCACAATAACATCAGAATTAAGAAGTTACATCATGAAACGCATTATTGATGGTGTCAGCTTGTATCATCCACTTTTAAACATAAAAAATATATATTACATGAGAGTTTCAAATTAAAAATCAGAATGCTTCCTTGACAACAATTCAAGCAAAGGGCTCAAAGAAAAGGAAAAAAAAATGAAGCAGCAAAGGATTCCAAATAGAAATTGTAAACTACTATTCAAGTAATGTATCCATTATTACAAGAATAAAGTCTGAAGATCATCTCTGAGATTAAAAAAGACACAAGTGGTTTAATTATTTCTCATTTCAACAGCCATGATTTTAAACCCTTAACTTCTTACATTTGATACTCGGATTCTGGACAGTTGAAACTCCAGTTTTGCATCAGGTTAGTAGAACTTTAATTTTGAACATAAATGATAATAGATCTGGAGTTTCAATATGAAGATAAAATGCCATGAACTTCTAGATTATAAAGAACCTTTGGTTAAAACATAAAATAATTGCACATGGCATATAAGAAAACCCAGCCAGTACAACAAGCACGGTTGCTTCACACAATACTGAATACTGACCATTCTAGCTATTATAGTGCACTAGGTAGAAGATGGAGACAAAAATGATATTTCTAGATCTAAATCAATTTGACTGGATGTTGTTTAGCTCAGTACTACCAGTACTACGTTACAAAGCCTAAGGGAAGTTGAGCCCAATGATTGTCCATTTGAAAAGGAGGTAGTTCGATCCCTTGCTTTCCACTGGCATAAGAGAATGACTGAAACCTTTTCTAAAGAAAATAAGAATGAATTTAGTAGATAGGAAGAAAATTTTGATCTTATCAACTTGCATAGAGTTGTCCCTCAATCGCAAAGCATTCACTACTCACTTAGTGCCCAGATATAAGATAATGAAAAGAAGTGGAATGAGAATTCCTTCTTGAAACTCAATCAAAGTTTGAAGGTTCAGGCCACAGTTAATAAATTCTAGAATAATAACCAAGCTGATTTATTTCATAACACGTGAGCATAATGGAATGGTTGTTCTTAACATGAAGCAAACTAGTACAACTTGCTAAAGTTGGATAAAACAAAACTAATCATAATGGCATAACTCTTAAAAGTTGTTTGGATCACTTACAACGACCTAATATTATATTATTACCAAATGTCAATCATTTAGTTTAGTGGCACACTTAAATAACAAATTCTTAATAAACATCTTAGTCCTATGGAATCTGCATCTATTTGTTACCCAAATTGGCCAACCGTATTGATTTCAATCT
>JAJBZI010007153.1:0-11027 GCA_021234465.1 Dendrobium hybrid cultivar
AAAATAGAGTTTGATGGAATTCCTTTTTCTATAATTTGCTAATTATGTCCAACATCAATATGTAGGGCCTATATTCTTTTTAATTTAAGTTAGCATTGTTTATGGTGAGGATTCCCTCAACTATGGTTAATGGTAAACTATACTCATCATAGAAGAAAGGCTTGAAGTTTCTATCATTATGATCAAGAGTTTCATTCTATCTTTATGATCAAGGGTTTCATTTTAGAGACCAACCCCTCCAATTAAGCTCCGCAATAATCAAACTCATCATTCATTTGTCTTAGGGGAAAGTTGATTGCCTCAAAAACCTATGTAAGGTTTTCATGTTCAGGCTTTTTAAACTTATAGAGATATGGTATAGCATGTCATCAATATCATAATCAAAGCAAACATTGCCTACACTAGTTGGTATGAAACTTCTTTTCCAATTTTATACTTGTATGTTTTATTCTTTTAGCATCAACAACACATGAAATTAACCTATAACTTACTTTATTACCTGATCAACAATGACCGCCAAAGGGGGTCAGAGTCCTTACTGGGTAAAACAGCTTCAACAAGGAAGAAAGAGTTTCACTTTATTTTTAAAGTCATTGGAAGGTCATGGGTTGCGGCAAGCATCCATAAGTTTGTAGATGATCAAGTCCAAGCTTACATATATATGATTTGATTTTAGCTTCCCAACGTTGACAAATATTTTATATCCTTGTACACCCATATACATTTGGGGGAAATGAACGAAGTCAAAAACATAATTAAACTAGATCTAAGGAGCCAAAGAATGTTGAATCAACTCAAGCCAAGTTAAAATCAAAAGTTAACCATAAAGAGTCACCATGGGTTACTAACACCAAGCTACCATATAAAAACTCATCTCGCTTAGCTGTCAAATTGGGCCAACTAAGATCCAAAACCCGTACCCATTCAAAGGTGCGACAAACATTTTACTAATTATACTCGATACTCAGTACTCACCCGACAAGCTTGCCCTTATACTCTTCTAGGCCGTACTCAAAATAGAGATACTTGCAAAAAAAGGAGATGACTATTCGGTCATTGCACAACTAGCTACATCTTAGATTTATTTACACTCATGGTGGTTTGAATCCTATATAACTCATCTTGTAGTGTCGACCTAGGCCTCATTTTGTAAATAAGAAATCAAGGATTAGGAGCAGGCGTGCAAAATTAGGTACAAAATTCTAGAAAAATCTCAGCAAATCTATAGTTATTACTTTTTTTTCCTCTCTTTGAATTCATGAACTCTTGCTTAGTCAAGTTCGTCCATCTTTACGAAGGATAAGATAAGTTCTTTGTAAAAATTTACTTAAGAAATTTGGAGATCCGACTCAATCTTCTACCAATTATAGCATTTTTCTATTGTCTAACAATCTCTAGTAGGCTTCAACTATTTTCCACCAAACATTTTGGATCCAATAACATGATAAAATGTGTCACATGCCACATGCTTTAAGTCAATCAGGGCAAGCATGAATATGATTTTCTAAATAGATGGAACAACTATATGCTTCCATGCAAAAGGTTCCTAGCTTTCTATTAGAATATGGCATTTACACCTACGCCACAACCTAATAAATTAACATTTCAAGTTCATGCAGTTACCAGCCTTGAAAAACAATATCAGAGTAACTATGAGTTTGGTTATTGCGATCTCCTTTCATTTTTCAGTTTATGCTGAGTTGGCATGCAATGCTCATATTCTCGACAACAACATAATGTTTATGTGCAATGCTAGCTTATATTTGCATATAAAGTTATGCCCAGGAAAATTTTAAACAAAATTCCTTAATAGAGATCCTGCAATATACGGCAAGTCAAAAGCAATTTAAAACATTAGCAGGTGACTTAAAAATTTCAATAATATTTTCAGCCTTCACAAAAATTACCCTTTACGGAAGCTTAGCAGTAAGGTGGAAATCATCAAAACAATCATGTCTATTAGAATTGCAGGAAAATATACTTACGGTGCGTTGCCCAGGTATAATTTTTGAAACAGATTTAAGTACGAGTTGCTTCTCATCCTTTCCAGCATACCAGATCAACAAAGTCTCGTCCTGAAAATTAAAAAAAGCATATTTAAAGATCAATCAAGGGTAAAAGTTTAATCTAAGACTCTTAAGAAAATTGGATAAAGTAAAAAACAATGGCATTTTTTCTGCTAAAAATATATATCACTAATGGAATAAAACGGTTGGATATCTTCAAAACGGTATTGGCCACCGGCAATAGAAAGAAATTTCTAGCTCGTCTACAAACACAGTTTACCAAACACAATATTCGTAGAAATGCATGACAATATGGGAATAAAGCAATATCAATGAAGTATAAGAGATAAGAGCGATTAGATACTTTCCAACTTGTAGTGTCATAAGAGCACCCAAAATGTGGTGTACAGCAAATATAATTCATACCATTCATGTGGTAGTTCTAATATTGTAGTGCCCAATTCAAGTTTCCTAATTCTAAGTTTTTGAATCCAAGTTCCTAAGCTCTTAAGCAATAGTTTCTAAAAATTAAGATGGTATCAAATTAAACAGATGCTAGTAAAGCTAGTGTAGAAGTTCTAAACAGCTGGATAAGTACGTCTGTCATGTTTAACAGTTGAGTCCCTTCTGCCAAATGTATCACTAAAAGAAAAGACGATCTAAAGAAATCGCATACCTTGAGATACATTTTAGTTGATCAGGAATCAACTTATTATCCGAAAATATTGCAAATATTAAGTTGCAATCTATTGGTTATTACATTTTTGCAAATCTGTCATGCCAAAAATATAATGTTGATAATATAAAGCAAAAAAATCTTTTATTTTGTCAAGATTAAAAGAAAACTTCCAAGTGCAATCTTACATTCCAATTTTAATTTTTTTTGCCTTTTTTTCTTTCCCACCAAAATAAAATTTAATTTTGTTGGGATCATTAAAAAAGCCTCTCTACAAAGAGCACAATTTTAATGCAAAGAACAAATCCCTGAGCAATTCGAAAGAACTAAGCCAACAATCAATTTACTCAAAATTAATCAAGTGATCAAACAAGCTCAAAACAATGCAAAAATCTCGTAAAAGGTCCAGCTCAGCACAACGAATATGTTGACTCTAAAATCATCAAATTTTGATTCCCAAAAGGCTGCAAAGAAGGCCAAAATGTCTTGTGTATAGATGTGTTGGTCAAACCAGACCATTCAATCCTCCTTCAAATGCGGCAGGATGTTGCTGACTCCAAAGAGGTCCAATTGCATTGGTCTCTGTGAATATTTGGCTCATTTATGTTAGATCAGACTTTTGTCTCAAATTTGGAGTTTCTCTTTTCTATAAAAACGCCCTCACCCTTAGGTTGGGGCACAGTTTGTAATGCCAAATTTTTCCTAAGGTATAAAGCTAAATTGTCTCAGTCAATTACACCCCAAAATACCACATTTCACCAAAATCATTAAAAAGCAAGAAACGTATTCTATTCATCAAATCTATTAATTTGATATATAGAACTATATGTTAATTTGCAATGATGTAAAGTTAAAAAATTAAATTTTATTTGAATAATTTTTCCTGAACTTTCCTTCATTGTTCCTTTATTAAAAGTAATGCAACAGTAACTAAATTCCGGCAAATTCATTAGCCTTCAAATGCAACGGTGATGTGATCAAATGGCTGTGATGAAAGGCGATGAAGGGTGTTTTATGATTGATGAATTTATTATTCTATTAAATATAATCAAGTCTCACTAATGGTAATTAACTTCATTTCACAAAATTCCCTTCAGTCGAAAGCTTTCGCACGTAGATATAAAGCAAAAAAACGTGAGCAGGTCAAGAGAAGCAAAAGGAAAAGCTAGGGTTGAGAGGTAAAAATCTGATTTTTTGCAATTTCTTTGTTAAATTGGTTATGGATTGGAGTTGAAAACGTTGAGATTTATATGAAGATCGACTTTTTTGAGGTAAAAATGTTAATTTGAGGTTAAATTAATTGTGTCAAAAGTGAAAATTGATATTTTTATTTAGGCTGTCTACCGATGAAAGAGGCTTCAAGATGATAGTAGCATGATTGCTAATCCAAGAATTAATCATCGATACCCTCAATCAAGTAAGATACACAACTTTAAATTTTAGAAAATATTTTATTACAAGTTAATTTCACCACTTGCCTATTTATAATAATATGATAATTAACTGTTGTTGTTTTTTTATCAAAATCTGAATATCGGATTTCTAAAATTTACATAGTTTCATTTTAAAGTTGCATGCATATCTAAAATTTTAAGATGAAAATGAGATGTATGCATCAAAATGTTCGAACAATGAAATTAAATAAAAGGATCCACAGAAAAATCATATATATAAATAGATGGATAAGATGAAAAACTATACAAATTAGGGCAACAACGACAAGCCCACCGGAAAGCCGAAGGGTCCTTAAGTTAAGATGTGTGTAATGACCTACATAATTAAGGGCGACAAACGCTGGCCCATAGGGAGGCCAAAAGGTCCTTGCACGCAACTTTTGAGCTTACAGTAGTCAAATAAATTGCTTTCAAATATATATAATATGTCATAAACTAAAAAAGTAACTATATATGATATATCTACTCGATAAAAGAATTTGATGAATAATTATTAATAATTTATGAAATATAACTAACACCTAAACTCTAATATTTTCTCTAAAGCTCTTATAATTAGATAGCTCGTTTGTGAAAACATCAGATAATAATTCAGGTATTCTACTATATAAAAATTTTTATATTATTTACTTTCTAATTTTGAGGGTCTGTTGGTTGGGAGCTTTCTATCCAACTAAAAGGTCCTGAGTTCGAGTCTTGCATATGTGTTGTGTGTGTGAGCCTCGGCTTTGGCCTTAATGTCCAAAAAAAAAAACTTTAAATCTTTTATCTTACTAAACTTTAGATCATATCCAGTTATGTTAAATATTATTTTAGATAAGGGAAAAAACAACGTACAATAGGGGTTAAAGCCTCAATATTTTGGACGTCTAGTTTTATTATAAATAGAGTTTTAACAAATATGTCCATTATATTTTATATTAAAAAAAATTTACGATGTACATAGAATCTTAAATTGTTCTGGTAGCTCTATAAACGAATCGATGACTAATGATGAAAATTGCTTCCGTTTTAGAAAATAGTACAAAGTACTTAATTGAATAATCTTCATCATCATTTTTTTAAAGTAGAAGTGATGTTAATGTAATGAGTTAGTAAAGTACTTTTTTGCTCGCCTTGTGTCGACCTAAAGGGGTTGTTGTGGGGTGTGACACAATTTCTCATTTTTGTCACATTTTTCTTCCTCTTCCCCGCTCTTTATCGATGTGAGTGCCCTTTTCTGAAGATGATAACGTTACAAAATTGTCAAAAGGCTTCTATTGAGGGCAAGTACAATCAAGATTCTATGGAGACTTCTATGCTCACCAATATCATTTTTTTGGGCTATTACTTCAAGAAAATTTCATCATGTGAGTACCCAATAATGACAAGCGTGTTGTTCGACAATCAATTATCTTAACCCTACAATCACTTCAAACTTGGGTTCCAACTTCCACCATATCCTGAGTTTATTATGCTTTTGAATTTCTATGAAGTTTTTGCTGCCCAAATTAAGTTGCATTCAATAATAAATGTCATCACTTTCATTTCAGACCTTCGACGAGAGAATATTCCTTGGAGCCTTACCATATTCTACTATATTTTTGTTGTAAAGGCCTTCAACAATGGTTGCATCCAATTCTCTTCCATTCATATGAGAATGTGCGGCTTAGCTAACAACATGTAAGATTTGAAGGTTGTTTGTCTTAGTGAAGTTGGTAATTGAATGGCTAATAACAATTAGGCTTATCCCTTTCAACAAAAAGATGATGGTCGTCTTTGAGTTGGGTGAAGAGCAGTATAAGGCCTTCAATAACTTGATAAGGAAAGCATTGCTTATCCTTGTCCATATCAGGTCGTCTAACATGTGGGAGAATCTCTACAATAAGCTACACGCTTCTTTCTTTTCTTAGTTTTTTTTCTTGTAAAGATACTCCTATGAACATCTTCCAAGATGATTCGAGCTACCCCGTGGTTCCTGAGATTCTTAAATTTTGGGGCCTCAATAAGAAAAAAAGGAAGAAGAGGACCATAGTGGTCTCCTCCTCATCAAGTTCCCCCGATTCGCCAGCAATGTCGCCCGTTCGGGCCTGATAGCCCATCCTGCTGGCCCCCTTCACTCCACCCCTCTCCATTCAGTCTCATTTGGCTCATCTTCTTTGTCACTTCTTAAGGCTTTGCGGGATCTTGATGACATATCGCTGAGTGGCAAGCAAAGAGGTGCTCTACAAGTACTAACATCTGTTGCCAATGTCGCAGGTGTTGTGGCCCAAAAGCGAGGAGCTATGCATCACAAAATCATCAATATTGAGAAGTTAGCTAGGAGGAGCATCAAGGAACAGTCGTCGCCTGTGAAGACAGTGGAGGTGAAAGGTAAGGGGTTGTTGAGCTATCTGGTGAAAAGCAAAAAAAGACAAAGGAGAAGGCAACCACTTCCATAGGATTAGAGTTCACTTCCCGACTTGATGTACCCCTCACAGGAAGCGTATGACATTGAAAGCAATATCCACTTGCACATTGTTGAAGCAATGTTGGATGCCATTCCAACCTCAGAAATTGCATTTGCCACATGTGCACGCATCGTCCTACACTCATATGCACACCCCTCCCAATCATGCGACAAGGCACTCATGCACATCCACACATGCATGCTCGTGCACAGGCCCTATGCACATGTGCACAGCCCTCACTGCTGACTACTTTACTATCTCCCAAAACCCTCTTTCTTCTCTCCCATATCTTTCTCTTACTAGCTCACTTTCCCCTTCTCCCTTACTCTCTTTCTCTCCTTTTCACTCCCTTTCTCTCTCTCTCTCTTTCCTTCTTTCTATCTTCTCTATCTATCCCACTTTCTCTCTCCCTTTCTCTCTCTAAATAGAGTGGGAAAAAAAAAAAAGATGAAAGAATAAAATTAGAAACAAAAAAAAAAAAAGATTTGTGTCCTTATAGAGGTTAGGTAAGAAAACTTATCTCTACATCTCAATAATCTCCCACATAAGATAGAATATTTGAAATACCTGCTTAGTAACCAGCAAGCATCTAAACACCTCTCTATCCGACACCACCATATCATCATTCATAGAGATTATTAGAGGGACCTTATAAAGCCTCAGCATTTTAGTAAGCACCACTATCATATCAATGGATTTTCTGTAACTTTCATTTTAAAGACATATAAGGCATCAGTTACAATCAAATAGTGTATGTAGTGGCACTTAAGTTACATGTATTTTGTAAAAGGGCGAAGGCAACATTCTTCAACAAATAAATGGCATTTTGATTGCCACAAAAGAGAGCTATAACTTCTGATGATCAGTTCAATTATTCCTTAAAGCCTTTCAACCACAACATCTCCTATTGTTTCAGTAACATTTATGTATTCATTTTATATTAATGATAATGCAACTATTTTCCAAAATTACAACACCAAATTGATGGCAATGCCACCTAAGGAGTAGATGTACCTAGTAGCATTTCACCGTGTATTTAGGCCTCATCTAAAATCTTTATCAACATATCAATACAATTTCAAGTCGGCAAAACTTTAAATTTAAAATAGTGACTAATTGTAAGATATTTTGAAGTTGTATGATTTGTTCAAAATCAAGTTAGCATCCAAATAGCACTCAACTAGAATAAATATAGAAGGAGAAGTCATAGAATGCCAAATATTTGAGATGAAGCAAATGATGATGATTATGACTATAAGCTTGTTGATATTTAGTAGGCGTTCAAATTTTCAAGCATATCAAAACATAACTTATGAAGGTTAAATACATTCAAAATGTAGGAGTCTTTTAAAACACGAAAATAAAAACTACCCTTTTATAATTTTTAAAAAAATTCATGAAATGCGATTACTACATATGAAATGTAACTCAGTAAATTTTAATCAAAATATATGCAAAAATGTACCCATGTTGCAGGTAAGAGAAACATCCACACTTGCCCCTTTATTTTTGCTTGAGAGTTATATTGATTATTCCCAATAAGCTACTTTAGCAGCATTGCTGAAACATTGAAAGAGAAATAATGGCTGGTATATCCGGAGTTTCAAAATAGATGGACTTAAGATGAATGAAACTATCAAAGGTAATTATTTTAAAATTTTGAGTTATTACTATTGGTGCTTCTATAAGTATTAAGTTCTTTCTCCTGCACCAATAGAAACAGAAATTGTAGAATAGGGCAAATTACAACTAATTTAATGAGCATGAAATAATTAAAAGAAATACATTATAGAATTTAGGAAGCCAAAGAGGAAAATAACTAAAAAGATTAACATAAAAAATTCTAATAAATACATATAGCATTCAGATGCATACAGTAGAAAGCTTGAATGGGCAGAATTTTGGCTTCCCTCGACGCCCATACTTAAGTAGACATGCTCCTTTCTTCAGTGCTGTGAGCGCCTGAGGAAAAATAAAATGATGTCATTAATACGGCACATGCCAAGGACAGGTGCTATAACTTTTCTTTAATATTGTGTTGCAAACTGCAAGTTCTGGAGGTTTGACAACTAAAACAAGCAGAGAATTAACTTTCATAATCAATTAACGTTGCATTGTGTGAGGGTAAGTAACATAAAAAAAGCAAACTGATTACTCCAGCGCACGTTAAAAAGTAACATTGAAAATGGTTAGAGGATTTTCCTAACATGACAATATACATTGTGCCAAAAATGTAAAGCTTTGTAGTTGGCTTTGAACAACCAGCTGGTTCTTTTTTATTTCAAGTCTAACCAAACTTAGTTCAAAGCATATTCCCAAACTGCAAAGATGTTCAGGGTATAAAATTTCCAACAAATGGGTGCCATATATAATTGCAATGGAGTCCTATGAATTATTGGAAGTTGAATGATAAGAATAAGAAAAGAAGCCACAAAAAAAAAAAAAAAAAAATTGGTCACTCCGACCCAATTTCAGCATCTCAAAACTGTCCCATATTAGCTAAAGGTTGCCTGATAACAACCCATGCACAAAATAGCTTAAAGAATTCATACATCCAAGTTTAAATCAGTTTATAAGGGAATATGGAAAAAAGAGACACCAACATGATGACAGAAAAATCAGCAAACATGTAAAATTATTTGACAAACAACATAAAGTTATTTAGCAAAACTCAAGCTAGAATTAAGTGTCACTTGATACATCAAATGATATGAATTAGAATTTAGAGGGCAGCATATTTCTGTAAGGGAAGTCAACTATTATGGCAGGGAAACATGCTTCATGCACACATATCCCATGATTGCTTCCGTTATCAAAAATATAAGTCCTATTGTTTGCACCTTGCAAGAAGAATACAAACTAACAATCTATTGTTCACAAGGATATAACAAATTTACATTTATGGGTGATGCACAACCTACATGGATGTTAAAGTAATAGTTATAAGATGTTGAATTTAGTTAGTTTTTAATTTAACATTTTTTACCCGCAAAAGACTGCATATTTTATATAGCCCGGATCTATTGTTCAAAGTGATAGTAAAATAGATTTAAATATTATTAGTAAAATTCAAGTTGTATGGTTGAAGTGCAGGAATGCATCGGGCTTATTGTGTAATAGAAAAGTACCCCACAAATTTAAGGAAAAATTGTATAAGATGGAGATGAGACCTGCAATGCTTTATAGCGCAGAATGTTGGTCATTAAAAAAGAAGCATAAAATTAAGTGTTGCAGAGATAAGGATGCTCAGTTGGATAAGTGGCTTTACACGTAGAGACATAATGTGAAATGTGTACATATGTGAAAAGGTTGGAGTAGCTCCAATTAAAAATAAAATTAGAGTTCGTTGCCTTAGATGGTTTGATCACTTAAAATGTGGGCCTTCCAATGACCCGGTTAGAAGAATCGATGTATTAGATACGGCCTATGTTAAAAAAGATAGAGTTAGACCAAAAAAAATTGGTTAGAAAGTATTAGAAATGATATTTTTTATTAGATTTAAATGAGAATTTGACTCTTGATAATAAACAATGGAGAAAAAAGATTCATGAATCCAACCAAACACCGTATGATAAGAGCTTGATGTTTTTGTTGTTGTTGTTGAAGCTAACTTTCAAATTGATGATTACAAAATTTCATAAGTCTCCAGACCAAAGGAATCACAAGCTATTAATAAACTAGTCAACAAAAAAACAAGACAGATATTGTTTGTACCTGCTCGACGTCCCTCTCAATGGGACCATTCTTCGGGGAATCAACCATCCACATCCTGAAATCACGTGGTAAGTTGATGGTAGCGTCTTACAAATAACAAATTTTTTATTCTGTCCCATAAAAGAAGCCACTGCAAGCTCAAATTTCCACAGCACCGATTGAGATTGCCATATAATTCACCATCCGTAAAGAAGCTGCCTCAAACTTCAAAAATAAGCTGAGATGAGCTCAATCCACCCAAATACCAAAGAAATCAATTCTTCTAAGTTTCAAAGTAAACAGTAAGGTATTCCAACCACCAATGAACCGGCAAAATCAATTCTTCTAAGCTAAAAACCCATAGAAAACGCCAAAAGCAAAGGCTATATCACAATGCAATCAGTAACTCTCTTCCATCAAAACGCGTCTGCGTTGACAAATAAAGAGAATGGCTCCAAACCCAAAGAAAATACCCCAAGGATCAAACAAACCGCGCCGAAACACCTAGAATCTTCACGCTGCCTCCAAAACAATATCCCGTTTAACTCGCAACCCCATCGACCTTCGGGGTTGAAGCAATGATGGACGAAATATACAAAGCCTGCGAGAATGCGCGGAAAGCGAAGCAATGATAATATATTTCGTTTGAATCAAGAGTCGTTCAGATTCGCAGGGAAAGAAGTGTCGATCGAGACGGCTAAGGCACCGTAGTCTCCAGGACCGCGGAATAGCGGAGACCTCTGAGGCAGCGAGCTGAGAGAATCGAGGG
>JAJBZI010007158.1:0-11707 GCA_021234465.1 Dendrobium hybrid cultivar
AGTTTGTAGATCACAGCTAAATTTAAATTATGGAAGTAAAATCTGTAGCGATTTTACTTTTGTAACATCTGTAGTATAAGAATAGTATATTATTTAACGCTATTCTTCTTGGTTGGTTTGTACCTAGCTTTTTCTTCAACTAAAAGGTTCTGAGTTCGAGTCTTATGTATGTGTTGTGTGTGTAAGCCTCGGCTTTAGCCTTAATCTCTAAAAAGAACTAAAAATATATTATAATAAATCTATTATGCTTTTTTGTAACTAAGGCTTTATTTTGTATGACTTTTTTTATTGCTTTGTAAAACTATTATAAAAAATACTCTTTAAAGTGGTTGTAAAAAATAACTTTTTAATATAAAATTTTTTGAAAGTAATAAGAAAATAATGACTAAGTAAAAATTAAGATTCATCTAAAAAATAAACCAATAAAAAAGCTATTTCAAACAAAGCCTAAATCTATATCCAAATAAATTAGAAGTTTAATAATGATTTTTAATGCCCTTCTACCATGATCCTTTATAGTAGAGGTGAGTTCATAATACTACACATCATATAAAACCAAGCTCTATTTTGTGACTAAAGCAAATTAGAAAGAAAAAAAAAATCATTAAAAACAAGAATTATTTTACATTAAACAAACTTAACATTTTTTTTACACTATTATAATAATATTCAATATTTTCATTGCAAAATTTATATATAATTTTTCTCTTAACAACAAATTTATATTGAGTGCATAAATATATTTAAAAAAAGAATTTTCATTAAGTGATAACTCCTATTTAAAAAGAAGCATCGCCTTAAATTTTCTTTTTAAAAAAACTGCTTTTACAAATTCCACATAGTTTTGCCTACCACTGATTTAACTGTTCCCTCTCGCAGGTTTCAATAACAAGCTTTACCCTAGTCACAGCCCTCTACAGCGCCCTCTGCTTCCTAGGCGCCAAGCTCTTCGGACCCTCAGTCAGCTCCCAGATCACCCTCAGCATGCCGCCCCACCTTCTTGCCACCAAGATCGCGCTTTGGGCCACCATACTAACTCCCATGACCAAATACGCACTCGAGTTTGCCCCTTTCGCCGTCCAGCTCGAACACAGCCTACCGCCGTCGATGAGCTCCCGAACCAAGACTCTGGTGCGTGGTGCTGTGGGCTCAACTCTGCTAGTACTGATCGTAGTGTTGGCGCTCTCCTTGCCCTACTTCGAGCACGTCCTCGGCCTCACGGGTTCTCTTGTTAGCAGCTTCATCTGTTTGGTATTCCCTTGCGTCTTCTATCTCAAGATTTGCTGGCATCGTTTGGGAGTTTCAGCGAAGGTGCTTAATGTGATGGTCATTGTTGTTGGTGGAGTGTTTGGTACAACGGGGACTCTTTCCTCGTCTAGGTCGCTAATTGAGAGCATTCAAAGGGCTCGCTCTCATTGAGGCTGCTTAAGAAATTTGTCTCCTTCTGCTGCATTTCAAGTTTGGAAAAGAAAAGAGGAATGCCAAGGATTTAGGTCGAAATAAATGTGCGGTTGGATGGGGGACGATACTTCTTGTTTTTGACAATGTATCATCCTTTTAGTATTTGGAAAAAGCTCGTAGAGGCAATTGCTCAAACGATTGTTGTGCATGAAATATATAGTCTGTAATACCAGGTTTTCTGGATTATCAAACTTTTGTTAGAATCTGTGCAATGAAAGCTCAGACAAACGCTGCCTTCCGTGAACCATTACAAGATTTACATAATTCATACTAAAAATAGTATGCGAACGATGTAGCAAGAGAAATGCTATATCATCAAGAGGGGTTTGATTTAATGGCAAAGCGCAATTTATTAATGGAGAAGCATAGAACAAACTCTATCAACCGGCATATACATACTTGAAGCAATACATTACATGGGAGATATAGACAGATGACTAAGAACAAAAAAATATAATAAACTAGATAAAATTAAGCCAAACGGGTAAGAAAGTTGGTAACAGAAAGCTAACAGTACATCCAATAATGAGTATAAAAAAATCTAGTAAAGACACATTATAAGGAAGCAATTGAAGTCGGATGAACTGCAAGTGTCAGCCACAGAAGCAGTGAGTATATATCACATTCAGGGATGGACACTAAATAAAGATAATAAGATAGTTGTTATGAGCTGAAGGAGAGGATATTCCATGGGACTCCAAAGTTAGATCATCTCCAAGTCAGCCACAAAAAATAGTTGGCAAAAATCACATATAGGGCCAGACACTAAACAAGGATGAAAATAGTCGTTATGAGCAACCAGAGAGGCAATGCCAAGGCATGCAAGTAAAAAAGTAATATCCATTAATAGGAGAAAGAAGAATTAGTATTGCTGCAGGAGAACAGATCAAGAATGCATAAAATAGTCGTTAGATGCTGCAGGATCCACATGAGCCATCTAAGATATAACATCATCAGCAAAGGCTCTAATAGACCTGCAAAATCAAAGAGAGAATATGGCCCTAAATAGAAATCCAGAGGCCTAGGACTCGGACAATAGATTGGGACCCGCGACAATATCGGTTGCACCAACCAAGATTAACCAAGCATCATCGCCCCTTTCCAAACTATTAGTAGTTGTTGTAAGAAAAATTGAAAGCACTAGAGAGTAGGGCATAACCAAATGAACTCGGAATATGAGATTGAATAACAATGCCAACCGTTAAATCAAGAAGGCAAATAGAAACATAATACACTCCAAAGGGAATAGAAAAGTAGGCCATAGTGCTAGCCAACAAATGATAAAGTCATACAACCCATCTTTAAAATAACAAATGAGCTAGCAATCATGGGAATAAGAAATAAGCTATATATCCATATGAAAGCAAGAGTGCAGAGAAACCCAAGCTACCAATTTTTAAGAATTTTGGATTATGGAAATAATAGAATAACAATCCTAGTTGTGACATTTGATTCTAATAGCTTGAGTAATCTCAAAGTAACAATAAGCAAGCTCTTCAAAACATTCCCATAAAGACAATTGTTTCTTTCTTTTGAGGCAAAATAACTGATACAGATTAGGGTCAGAAAGGAGCAATTTTTGTGAAGCAACTTAGAACTGAAAAATTATTAATTAATTGAAAAGTCATAATAGTGTTAGGTCTAAAGAGAAAGTGTCTGAAAAAGGGGAAGACCATAGTTAGAAGAAAAAAAAAACTCACATTTAAAGAAGAGATGAGTGACACTTTCTTCACCAGCATTACATAAGGGGCACATAGATTGAATAATGTTTCTTCTAAGTAATTCATCTACAATTTTTAAACCATTGTGTAAAGCCAACCAAGTAAAGATAATATACCTTAAATCATGTCATTTGTGATAAATAAACCTGCTCCAATGCAAAATACTTTCATTCTTGTAAAAATCCATAAAGAATAATTTAAAAGAAGAGGAAGAGCAACTAGTCCACTAGAGACAATTATAATAAGTGCTTAAAATGGGGATAAAGGATATTTCATTAGAAGACCCGATTACAAGCAAGGGGGTATCTCCTAATGATTCTCATTAATAATAGAGATAGTCATATTAGACATGAAGTACGACAATAGAAGAACCTTTAAACTAAGGATTATATAATAGATTAATAGGGCTTCTTTTTGTAATAACAAAAGATAAATTTCCTTTAACAACAGAAGGAGTAGCATTAATACTTTTTTAGAACTTAGGGGCAGAATTAGAAACATAAATCCAAGGACTCCCACAATGGCATCTGCACCACATAGCAAGTAAGGATGTTTCAATATAAAGCTTAAAAATAACAAAGCAGTTAAAAGCATGATGCATAACCTTAAGGCTGGGAAGACCAATCCCTCCATAGATGTAGGAAGGCATGTGCTGTCCCAAGACATTAAGTGAAGCTTTATAGCTTAAATATCACTAGAGAAAAAGAATTGATCACATAATTTATTTAAAATCTTTAGGTAAGATTTAGGGATAATAGAGATTCAAATCCAATATGCAATAGAGTTCCAAGTAGTAAAGCTCATAAATTGGAGTCTGCTAGCAAGCAAGTAGTTTAGCTTTTCAGCCATCAAGAAGTAAAGTGACTTTTTGAATAAGGGGCTGGAAAGCCTCAGCTTTAGCCTTCTTAAAGGAAATAGGAAGGCCTAAATAATAAATCATGCTTTGTAGATTATGATGTTGAGTCTATTACAAATATCTACCTTATTAGTAAAATTTGGAGGCAACATGAGATAGCATTTGTCAAGGTTAAAATAGAGGCCAGTACTATTAGAGAAAGTTTGGATAATATAATTAAAGATGTTACACTTTGTAGGAGAAGCTTCACCAAACACCAAAATATCATACGTATACATTAAATGAGAGGTATGAATGTTGCCCTTATTAGCCCTAATAAACCTACTATTAGTCTCAATAAGAGAAGAGAAGGCATCCATTATAATATAAATGAGATAGGGGCTGAGGGGGTAGCCTTGATAAAGTCCAAAAGAAGATTGAAAAAAAAATCCCTCCAACCTCCCATCAATACAGACAAGAAAAGATATTAACTATACAAGATTTGGCCCAAGATATAATAACTTGGGGGAAACCCTCCGAAAGAAAATCTCTAGAGACAGTGTCAATGACTTTCTTAATATCAAGTTTGGCATAAAGGAAATCATAATTCCTAAGCAAGGTTGAATCTCTTAAGATATCATTAGCTAACTAAATATTGTTAGTGAAGATTCTATTTTAATGAAACTAGACTTATTTAAATTTATAATTCAAGGCATAACAAGCATGAGCCTAGAAGCAAGGATGTGTGTGATTATCTTATAAAAAATATTACAAAGAAAAGTAGGCCTATAATCATTAATGCTAGAAGCATGACTTGATTTAGGAATGAGAGAGATAGTCATAGGTTTAACTTTTTTAGAAAGATGCCTAAACATGAACAAATGTTTGATAATGGAGCACACAGTACGACCAAATATAAGCCAAGTTCTTATAAAGAATTTAAAATTGAAGCCATCAGGCCCTAGAGAGGAAGCAGATGAGTCAGAAAAAATGGCATTTTTAATTTTCAAATTAGACATGGGAGCCACAAGATCACATAAGTGACTATGAGGAACCATATTCTTAGAGGGGATTTGTGAAATGGAAGCATGTGAGGGAGAAGGAGAGTAAAAAACAACTTTAAAATGATTAACAATATGGTTAATAGCATCAGAAGGTAAAGAATTAGAAAGAGTAGAGAAAATAGATAAATTATTAAAATTCTTTCTAGTTTTAATTTTTGCAAATAGAAATTTAAGATCACCCTCACCATGGCTTAGCCATTTAGATTTAACATGTTGGGAAATCTAGGAGGCCCCAAGATGAGGAAGAAGTGATTTTAGCATCAATTTCCTTAAGATTAGAATTGAGGGAAGGTTTAGAGGGATCATAGTCAATTTGAAGGAGGATATCCTTCTAACAATCATATAAATTAGACAAATGAGAAGTGATAACGTTAGATCTATCCTAAACATTACTTTTAACCTTACATTTAGTTTGATGTAGCTTATTATACAAGCTATAGATAGGATTTGCATGAGTGGACTTGCTAAAAATATCTAGAAAGATATCCAAAAAGTTGTTATAATTCACCCAAATTTTTTTAAATTAAAAGCAGTGTTTAATTTTATAGGTAGAACCCAAACACATAAGAAAGGGAGAGTGATCAGAGCACATAAGGCTATTTATCTTATAAAGGGAGTTAGGGAAATTAGAAACCCACCTACCATTAATAAGGGCTCTATTCAACTTAAGATGTATGGGATAATCAGCATGTTTATTATCCATGTAAAATTAAAACCAGCTAAGGCTAACTCTATAAGACCAACATTAAAAACAAGATAATTAAAATCATTAAGACTATAATTATAAGTTAAGTTGTTCCTAGAATTATCTTTTTGAACCCAATAATAGTTAAAATCTCCTAACACAAGCCAAGGATGATTAGAGTTGAGGAACACCCCTCTCAAATGATCCCAAAGGACCTTATGATTAGTAGCACAATTTCGATGCATAAATAACAAAAATTTAAATATAATTAGTTTGATTGTAAATAAGCTTGCCATAAATTAATTACTCAGTAATAAGTGTAGGAATAAAACATACCTTCACATCATTTCATTTGACCATATACAACCTGATCTAGAAAGATTAAAATTGTGAAAACTATCTTCACTTTCAAAAGAATATGATTATTGCAAAACTAGGTGTCAGATAAGTTTACATCATGAATTCTATTTTTGAGAATGTCACATAACATCAGCATTAAAAAAAATGGATCAGGTTTTTAGAATTTATAACTTTTTCAAGAGTATTAAAATCCCCAACATTCCAAGATTAAATAACATGCAAAATCATTTAGATCTAGCCTTACCCTAGTTGTTAGCCCAATAGGGGATTTAATGATAGAAGTTTGATTATTAGGTGAAGATAATACAACAACAACAAAAGAAAGAAAAACATAGAACTTGGAACTTGTTCAAATTATTCATTAACTTAACTTTTCACATTCTTAGATAAAGTACTATCCTCAGTACCATTAATCAAAGTAGCAGGAAAAATTTATTAGAATCAACATTAGGATTAAATTTAGTGTCCTGATTAACTACAATGTCAATAGAAATGTTTAGAATAACAGATAAACTACCAGCGCTAACACGGAGGAAATAAAGTTATCTTTCTCAACAACAACAGTGCTAACAAGAGCCAATTCAGATAAAATAGTACTATTAATTTCCTTAGCCGAGTCAAAACCTGACTCAACCCCTTCATCAATTAATTCCCCTTCTGTACAAGAACCATCCAAGGCATCATCATTAATTAATAAAGGCATATTTGTTAGGTGAAGTGACATCTTTAAAAGTTGAGCAATTATTAGGGCGAGCTCCCGTGATATTTTCATCATTAGGAAGGTTAAGATTAGACAAAATAACAACACCTTGACTAGGAATAACATCCATATTAGAGGCCATATTGCCATTCAACAAATTATAAGCATTTGGACGATTTATTTTAGTAACATGGTAAATGTTAGTGATCATGTTAGTGGATTTAGGCACATAGACCAAGTTATACTTTAAATTAGGGCTTGAAGAAAAATATTAAAACTTTCCTATATAGACATGAAGCTGATTGACCATCATGTCTGTTAGGAGCACAACTCAAAGCCCAACCTCTAGGTTGACTAACCGTAATTTGACAATTTTTGACAATAGTTTTTCAGACAAATAGTGCTAAGGTGAACTAAGGAGCCACATGAACATCGGATTGGCCTCCATTCATATTGAACTCTAATGTTAATAGGCTTCCCTTCAATAACAACATGAATAACATCAGGGTAAGTGGTGGAGCTACTGACTTGTACGCAAACACAAGCAAAGCTGAGACGAGAAATACTCGCAATTTTTTATATACCCATGGGTTCTCAACAAGCAAGTTTCCAGTCTGTAGAAATAGATGTAATGTTATTTGAAGAGAATGAAATGAAAGCTCCTTGAGTAGGCACAAACGAAAGGGAAAAATCTTTTATCTCACTATGAGAAGAAAAGATTTTTGACAAGTTAATGGACGTAAGGGGTGGAAGATGGGTTGGACTATGCAGCTAGTGAGGTAATGGAGGTATGTTGGGATCCATTAGGGATCCCAAGAAGAGGCTCAACTTCCAGCCAAGCCGGGATGAAGAGCCGAAGCACCATGGGGAGACAAAATTAGGGTTTCACCAGAGAGCACTAAGTGAGGCTTCTTCACTTTGAAGAATAAAATTGCTCAAAAACAAAAAAGTTCATTTAGGAAAAGTCCTGTCAAATTTAGTGGATAAAAAAATAAAAAGATTTTAAGTTCATTAAATATATACAATTTTTCCTTCTATATTATGGATCATAAATTTGAATTTAATTGTAAAATTTTAAATCCAATTATTCTTTGATGTTTTGTGTAAAATCTGATTCATTATTAATTTCATTTTCTTCAAATTTATACATAATCTTACTTCTACTTTTGTATAAATGATTATAATTTATTTCTAATTAATGATAATTTGATATTAATTTTTATCCTTAGAGAAGTAGAAATGATATAATAATAAAAATTTGTTTTCACATTTTATTACTAAGTTATCATCATTAAATAACTAAGAGTTTCCTAGAATCCCTAAATCACACTTCCTATATATATGGCTACAATATTATAGAGGATCTTTTCTTTTTTAACATAAATTCAATTGTATGGGCATTAACTAATTATTATTTAGTGCCGGAATGAGATGTTATTGATCCAAGATATAATACAAGATATGGACTAACATGAGGAGGGGACACAATGTCCTTAAATATCATATTTATATAGTTATTGCTATTTATAATTATTTTATAAGCACTATCTTTTGCTCGAATAAATGTGTAAATCTCTTCTAGGAAGGGTAGTTTATTACACTAGCTTAGCTACTTTTCTCTGAGAGTGAAACCCTTGCTATCTCGTTCATTCATTGGCAACCTTTTGCCCCACCTCTTTGGCTCTACCGAAGAGCCATCTCCACCTACAACACGTCCAACACTCCTTTGGCTTCATTAATTATCAGAGTATAATTTTCCATCCCTCACTAAAACATCACCCCTCCTCACCGTCCTAGCTACTTTGTCTAATTTGCCAGAAAGGTTGATCAAGGATGGGGCTTGGCCTCTGCCATCCCTTGATTCCTTAAACTACACATCACTAGTTGTAGAGAAAAACCTAAGATCTTGTGACTTCCCTATAACCTATGTCCCATACGTAGGTAACACAATTCCTTTCTCAGATGAGGAGATAATGGGGGTGATATGTATTGGGAGTACAGTTTGGTTGGGTATTCTCTCAGGATGAGACTTTTTTATGAATCCCTCCTCTCGGTGATGAATATAATATGGCACTTAAAAGGTACTTTTTCATTTCTTTCACTTAGTTATGGTTTCTTCCTTCTCAAGTTTTCCACTATGGAAGACTACGAGATGGTGTGGACGGGAGGACTGTGGTTGTTCTTAAGGAAGCCATCCATATTGCAAAAATGCCCCCCCAGTTCATTCCAAAATGGTACGATTTCACATCAATTCTGGTTTGGATCAAGATTCTTGATATTCCATTTGCTTGTTGGAATCCTAATGGAATATCAAGAATTGCAAGCATCATTGGGACCCCGTTAGTTGTTGATAAGCTCACTATAGCGAAATCTCGGCTCACCTTTGCTTGGATTTTTATTCAGATATATTATCCTCCCTCACTCTATTCCTACTGTTATTAATGGATAATGCATTAATCTTAAAGTAGTGTATGATTAGAAGCCCACTGCTTGTACGGGGTGTGGTTCTTTTACTCATGAACGTAGTGCTTGCTCTGTTAAACCTACGAGAATCACTAATTTGAAAACCCCACTTAGGGGTCGCAACACTTATCGCAAATGTCGCAACTATATTTTTATCCTTATCAATGGTAAGGGTGAAAATAATAATAGTAAAAACATTCTAAATACCACTGTTTTAAATTTTAAGGAGTTATTGAACACTAACATTTTAAAGGTTATCACTTAGGCACCTAATGATACCTAAGCCAACCATGCTATTCAATCTTATTCCACTCCTCTTATTAAGGTGACTGAAATATGTGGTCAAGTTCCTAATTTATATTCTCCTAAGGCAGAGTCCACCACATCTAATTCATCTATTAACACCCCAACAAGCCAAAGAACTACAAAAAACCTACCTTAAACTATAATAAATTTGAGGCTTTAAATTAGTTAGACCTTGTTGATGAACAGGCTCTGGTGAATGAAACCTCTCAGACTAACACTAAAGCCCAAACTATAGCCATACAAATTTTTAAGAATACTAGGGCAAAACTAGTAAAAAGGGTGCTTCAAATAGTCCTATATCTAATGATGCTGCCTAATATAGCTTTCTGAAATATTAGAGGATTTAATAATCATGTCAAAGTGAAGTCTTATATTGATTTAGTAAAAGAAATACTCTGGATATGCTTTAGATTTTGGAAGCTAAGGTGTCTTTAGACTCCCTAGCTGACCCTTGATTTTTGGACTCCCATAGCCTGTTTGATGATGAATGCAGTACTAATAACCTTCAATTTTCTTCTCCTAGTCGTATATGGATTAAATAGATAAATTTTAAATTGAACTTTAATTCTATTAATGTCAATGACCAGCTTATTCATGGAATATTTGTTTGGGTTTTAGGCTTACTTTTGACATTTTTGTTATTTATGCTGCTAACAATCCTTCTAATAGATATGATCTTTAGCAATAGCTCTCCCATATTGGTGAGTCTATTTCAAAGCCTTGGGTTTTAATTGGTGACTATAATTATTGTAAGTATGAGAATGAATAAGTTAGGGGAAACCCTAAGCACTTTAGTAAAATTGCTTCCTTTAATAGCATGATTGATAACATTAGTCTCTTAAACTTTCTTCTATTGGGTTATTTTACACTTGATTTAATTAATGCTTTGATAACCTAATTTAAATCAATCTTGATAGGATTCTTTTTAATGATATGAGGATTAGTGCTTTCCTTGACTTTTTATATAGATTTGATCCTATGGGTTGCTTTGATCATACAACTTTGATTCTCAAAAGTGGCTATCAAAGCAACCTCTCTCATAAGTTCCTTTTTAAGAATTATTGTCTTTATTTTCCTACATTTTGGGAAGCCTTACATGTGCCTTTTGCTAAATACTAGTTTAAGAATCTCATAGTTATTCTTTACAAGAAACTAAATGCTCTGAAGGTTGATATCAAGAATAATAAATGGGCTTCTACT
The DNA here is from genome assembly GCA_021234465.1 of Dendrobium hybrid cultivar. NCBI lineage: Eukaryota > Viridiplantae > Streptophyta > Magnoliopsida > Asparagales > Orchidaceae > Dendrobium > Dendrobium hybrid cultivar. The sequence continues at coordinate 10,796 of JAJBZI010007158.1, forward strand.
AATCATATTACTAATATCATATCTGATCTACATAATATGCAAGACTATACTCTTAATCAACTTTAAAATGATCCAAAAAGCCTTGATCTTAACTCTAACTTAAAGAACATTAATGAGAGTCTTATCTCTTACACTTCTCAGTGGTTCTCCTGAATAGTGAAAAGGTCTAAAGTTTGGTGCCTGACTAAATGGGAGGAAGACCTTCAATTTTTGTATAGCAAAATAAAAAATGGAAATAATCACAACTCTATTAAAGTTCTTAATTCCCCTGATGCTCTCTTTGTGATCAAGGGGACAATTTTAAATCCATCATCTCCCACTTTACTAGCCTTTCAACTCCGAATCAAGTGGCTATCATGACTATTCTACTAGCCTTGCTAGTAATACTATTCCTTGCCACATTATGTCCACCCTCATTACACCTGTTATAGATGAGGAGATTAATGATAGTTTTTTTTGGCCCTAATGCTTTTCTGCTTGGCCCAGATGATTATACTTTTGAGTTTTATAATTCAACTTGGCATGTGATTGGTAAGCATGATTGCAATGCTTTAAGATATTTTTTAAGAAAGGCTCAAAATTAAGGGCTAAAAATAGCGAGAAGGGGGTTTAGAATGTGACATGACCTGATCAGAGTCACATATTCCATTTGAATTAATTAGTGGGCTCTAATTTTATTTTCCTCCTTTGACCTCATTTCTTATCCAAAGAGAGAATTCTCTCTAATCCATAAGCTATACTCAATGAAATTTAATGAAATTTGATCCTAGCAGATCATCCATGAGTGCTTCCAATCAAATAGCCAAATGGCCTTAGATTTCAAGTTTACTTCACACTTGCCCAACCCTATATGAAACTTAGCTCGAGAATAGAATTTATCTATATTTAGAGGAGAATTGAGAAAGAATTTAG
>JAJBZI010007159.1:0-13364 GCA_021234465.1 Dendrobium hybrid cultivar
ATTTATAGTTTGCAATTAGTTCATTTGAAAGAGCATTTTAAAATAACTATTGCCAACATTGACATCACATCACATCAATATTTGAGTTTATGGATATTCTTTCTTTAGAATTCATTACATCTTACAATTGCTATTTTCAATAAATAACCACACAAAATTAAATTCTTCATAATAATTACTTTGCAGCAGCCCTAGCTCTAAGTCTTGGCTCTCCATTGAGAAGACATCCTTCCAGGGATGAAAATATATTTATTATTCATAGCAAACGATGTATTGCATGTCAATCCTTTATTCCACTGTCGGGTTGACTACATGGATCATTTTTCTCCATTGTGTCCTATTAACAGTCAAATTCTCATTTAAATTTAATAAAATAAAAGCCATTTCAAATAAAAAAAAAGTTCAATCACCAGTTAAAAAAAAAAAAAATCAGTTAGTCCTCCCTACTATTGTCGTAGTTAAAAATAATAGTCACCAATTCATCTTAGATTACTTGGTAAAGTTATACTTCATTGCAGACAGTTTTGTTGCTCAATTAAATTCAGTATTTTCAAGTGAAATTTGCAGCTCATCAATTGCCAAAGAGGAGCATAGTTCACATGCGCTGTAAATTATAAAGATACCCTTTTGACTATAGGGATGCAATGCTCTGTGACGTCAAGCTTAGAGTCCCTAAGTACTCTGCTGGCATGTGGCCTCAACATAAAGCATACAAACACATAGCTAAGCAGCCAAACATGGTGTGCACAGGAGCACAAAAAGGGATGCATGACCTCATGCATTGATGATGAAAAAGCATTATGAAAGTGTGGCTACGCAAAAGTATATACTCTAAATAACTGACCTGCTTGGTCTTCCATGATTGGGTGAACCACAACACCACTAAATCTATAACAGGATATTATCTCTATGGCTTCTTAAACAAAATGCTGTACCTGAAAGATTACCGTTCAAGATGACTTGCATGATAGAAAAAAATATATATATATTTTACATCACAATGTCCACGACACAAAATTATGGAAGAAGGCGCTATGTTTGAAAGGAATTAGGGAAGGCAGCTTGTTTCGGGTTTTTTAGACAAAAAAGAGAGGAAGAGAGTTGCTTCATTCAGCTTTTCCAAAAAATGAAACCAAAAGGAAGAACCAAGCGGACTTCTTATTCCTTGAGTTTCTATAAAAGAGAGCAAGGGAGAGAGATTTCATATGCTCTTGCTTTCAATTGAGAAGTAGCAGTAGAAAAGAGGTCTTAGTGTTAGGGCTTTCAGCTAACAGAGAAGCAAAGAGCAGTCATCTTTATCTTCACTTTTATTCAGTTGGTTTGGTTGGTCTAAAGCTTAAATTGTTGTCTTACTCTTTCTTCTTCCTCGTTCATCAACTCAAACGAGGTGGTGGTGGAGAGACAACATCCAGAAAAAATCCAAACAGCCGCTGATTTCATTTTTAGTTGCTTTCATGCCCTTTCTGATGAAAGTATGACGACAGTAAACCATCAGACACAAGCTCCGGTGAATTAAAACCCCTCAAACTTAGGAAGCCTAGGTCTGCCAGCCATGTGGATGTGTATGACGATACTCCCAAGCCCTAGGTCCAATTAGGAAGCCTTCGTAGATGTGTTTCAACCCTCAACCCTTACTATACTCTTAGTTAACCCAGGAAAAATTTAGCAATTTCCTACTGACCAAGCTATGGGTTATTGAATTAATGACATTTTAAAATGACCTAAAAATGAGAGATTAACACCGCAATGCCCCCACACACAATGCTTGAATGCTTCTAAGAGAAAATTTTCATATTTTAATTTCATACACACAGACCCCTGGGACGCACTTCAAAGAAAAATTCAGACATTTACATGTATACAGAACATTCCTAGACACGTGCAAGATAAAATATAAAAGTTCAAACACACGAGGCTTATCGGAGCCGAGTCAAAATGAATGTAACATTGTTTTAGTAGGTATTATATCTATACCTAAGGGTTTTGAGTAGAAGCCAAAGGAGGGAAAAGGTTGGGGAGTGAGAGAGAAATGGAAGCGTGATCAAGGACTCGAACAACATTGCACAAGGGAGGAGTGGAGGAGACTGAAGAAGTGGGATGATAGAATCGAGTCAGTTAAAAGAGCTATTTGATAGCAAGATCTACCACGAACTCCTCTTCGTCAAAGTAGGAGTGAATAGGGAGGATCAGGCAAGGGGGTTCATGCAACCTGAACAGGGGTCGTGAGAGAAGGAGAAGAAGACAGTGCGAATGCAAGTGAAAGATGAAATTTCGATTTGAGAGTTAGTGTGTGAGATAAGTGTTCTGACACAAAAAAGAGGAAAAGAGTTCATGTGTGAGGTTGAGCAGATGGTGGACATTGAGTTCGTTGTGAGCGGCATGGGTTAGGTAGAAACAGACACCTCATTACAAACTTAGGGAATTCAAATTTGACTCTATAGCAATTCCAAACACTGCTAGAACAGGAAACCTTGGCTCTCCCTTTCACTTCTAGAAGTAAAAAAGGATTGCTAACGGCATCAGGTTCTGCCATTATCAGCTGCTGGTTCAGATTAGGTCATTCGATCACATTCAAAGCTCAAACCAGGTCAGACTAAATGTTGATAATTTCCAATCAATATTTGACACATTCACATGGTAAGACACGAGTAGAGGGTGCCAGTCCTATCTTCAAGACATCTCATTCACCTAACTTTCATCCAAATTTTTATATAAATTCTCAAGCCATATGGCCTACAAATAGTACCAATGAAGGAGCAAGCATTATTCATATATCATTAAAGATATTTAAATATCATGTACGCATGGTTTTGTTTAACTTGAAATGGCACATGTTGCAGGCTAAATAAGTTAGACCTCCTTCAGAATGATTTGAATCCATACTCACACAAACAGAGCATATTAACCATGGGAGAATGAGGTTCGTTTCACACACCATATATGATCATCAAGTTGTCTTTGAGAACAACCACCTAATCATGCAAGGGAATGTGAGTTTGACAGTAAACACAAGAAAAAATCAGAACTACGCTTATAATGGAAAATAAGCAAGTGGTTGTTCCAATATCTACTTTCATAAAAAGGAACTTCTAAAAAGTTAATGCATATAGCTGCAAGGCTGCAATGGCAAAAAAATGCAACATAGCAAATAAATATGCATGCATACATAATATGATGACAAGGAATCAATAAATGATTTCCGCAAAAATTGGAGGCAGCTGTCTACTCTGCTTTCCGCATATTTAGTTTCCATGCACTTGCTGAAAATGAAATATTAAAGGAACCAGGCTCAACAAAGTAACCATGAAGTTCAGCTATCGTGAAGATCTAGACTAGCACATCTAAAGGAATTTTTCAGTAAAAAACTTCACTAGAAAAGATAGAGAACATAATTTTTCATACTAAGCAGAAAGCTTAGTAAACATGACAAAAATCAATACATTATAACAATCAAATTTGAATGGTATCTCGATCAAGCCACTAGATGCACGCAGAATATAAAGATTAGATAGAAATAGCAAGCAATGGATGCTCGAACTCCATTAGTAAGGAAGGGCAACTGAAATTGAACAAGTGGAATATGCTCAATAAAGTTCACAGATGAAACCTTAGTCATCACAGTTTCAAGCTCTTCAAAACTGCCCTCAGAAGAGGAGGTTTCTGGTGGATCATTATCTTCCAGATCCCCATAAAGTTTAATTTCCTCAACTTGTATGCCTCTGTCAAGTAGCACCTACACAGATAACACCAGTTTTAATATGATTATGGACATAAAATCAAAATAAGCTTGCGATCAAGCTGAATACCTTTAGTAGGCCGGGAGCATCTTCCTCCATAGCCTTTTCCACCGAATCCCTGCACAGAAATTTTCAGAGATAACATAATGCTCGATTGATATTGTTGAAAAGTTTTGAGATAGAAAATGATAACAGAAAGATGTTTGCTATTTACGTTGCAGTCTTTTTCCTTTTCCTTCTACTAGAGGAAATACATTCTTTAGTATTTACAGAACCAAAAGAAAGGCAACCAGGAGTCACTGGAACAATTTCCTCTGAGATATTCCCATTCTTGACATTAACATCACCTTCAGAAACAGAGATACCCAGCCTCAATTTCAATGGAACATAATCTAGTATGTCTGGTGGGAAATCACTATAAAGCTCTTTTTTATTCTCAAATGTTAATGAGACATGTCCTCTGGTTTCGCAAGGACGAGTTTGCGAGCAGCTCAGAAGATCACTCTCGACAGGCTCAGATTTAACATTCAGGGAGCTGCTGGTTGAAACTGAATTGGACTGTGGATCTCCAGCATGAACATTAATTTGCGGATATAATGACTGGTTGAAACATTCAGTATCACCTATAACTTGCAAATTGTCATCGTTCATCAAAAGACCATCATGAACATTATCATCCTTTTCAGGATGCTGATTGATCAATCCAGTAGTCTCTGAAAGCAGTTTATCCAAACCAGATATCATAGAATTCGGAATTGCAGCAATCGGAATACGAAGGTCTTTAGGAACATATGTCTGATGAGATAAATTGCAACTTGGGGTGCATTCCTCTGAAATAAAGAAATGAGGAATATTTTTTTTCTTGAATGTTGGTTGAAGAGAAGAAAAAATTAACAGAATTAGAGCTGTTACCTGGGCAATTCGTTTGAGAGAAACTCGAAAGATTCTCAACATACTTTTCCAGAATAATGCTTGCTTTGGCTTCTTCAAAAGGTTCATTTTTTACCTTAATAAGCATACCTGACGGTGCTGAAACATTTAACCTATTATTGGAGAATTTTTCAGAAGCAATATCAATTTCAGTGTCAACAAAAGATTTTGGCTCTATCTTGACAGGCAAAGCTGATTGGGCTGAAATATTTACCCAATTATTGGAATTGTTTTCAAAAGAAATTTTAGGTTCGGTTTCTTCTGAAGGTTTGCCTTTCAGGCTGTAAGCTGGCAAGCCTAAAATAAATAAATCATTAATGCTATTCTCGTGTGCAATACTGTGCTCTGCACTCGAGATGCTACTCGGTGAAACATGTGCTTCATCAAAGCATTTGGAATATGCTTCATGTCTTTCTCTTGATATGTGGCGTGCAAATGAATAAATGCCTGTTGTATTGATCTCACCAGATTTAGTAGCCATAAATCTGTCTTGATTTTTAAACATTTTATCACTGATATTTTTCTGAAGATCATGCTCTGGAAGTATCTTCAGACATGACTTTTCCATAGAGACCTGTGCATCATTAGAATCGCATCTCTCATCTATTACTTCATCATAGTTGTTATTTATCCAGTTTCCAGAATCACCTAAATTACCCTGAAAATCATCCTGCATGGCATGTAATTCAAGCACATGAAAAGATAAGAAATCAGCAACCTACAGTAACCCAAACAGAATCAGAACTCTCAGTTCAGTTTAAATTTTCTATTAACAGAAATAATAAATTGATATTTTTAGAAGATTAACAAAAAGAGATGGGTTTTCTCATCTGATGCAAATATGCAATAAAGTCCATGGAGAAATAGCACAAGCAGTCATTAAAGGATATCAAAAAGCTTCCACTTCTTGTTAGCAGCAGGAAAAGAACGGGTCATGGCTGAAAACAAGCATGAAATAGGCTCCAAAAAAAATTCAGGAAGTAAAAGCCATATTGACCATGTCACCACAGTATAGAGTTTTTTCAAATAAAAAAGTCAGCAAATGTGTAAATCTAAACCAGCGACCTTGATAGTCCATAATCTTGACGGGAAGAAAATAAAGAATTCATTCGCACATGAGGCATTAACTTCATCATAATCATGAAAGAGAACATGAAAAATCAATTGGATCACATGATGAGGCACTATCATAGAACTTCAAACTATATGCACAATAAGACAGATTCTGGAAAAGAACAAATTGGAAACAAGCAATCTATAGGCTGTAACTTGCATGATTATTTACGATCAAGTTAATTAGTATTGCATGCTCCATCAGCAAGTTATACAGGAAAAACACAGAGATTAGTAAGAATAAAATGCTATTTTCAGGGGCCCAAATGTAACGTGGTGAGATAGATCTCAACTAAACTTGCAATCAAAACTTCTCAGCATGCAATGATAGGTTCTTTTCACTCAAATAGATCAGAAAATAACTTAAACCACAAATCATTATAACAGAGCAGTCAAATACACATCACAAATACTTTCTCTTCCTATTTTATGATCAAGGCATAATGCTTTTGAAAAATCAAGCAATTGACCGTTTAGGATTATGATCAGCCGGTTTCAGCTGGTTGATGTAAGCCAATATCAAGCTTTTCATAGTAACATGTCAGTGGATTGACAAAGCCCAAGGTGATCGAATTCCCAAAGCTGATTGTTTTGGTAGCAAAATCAGATTTCAACCTAATAACACATTGGATGGGGAAGTCCCATTGTCATTGATGATTGCCAAAGATAGCAACCTTACAAAGCCAAACTCGAGAATAGCTGGACAGTAGAAAGCTCACAAAGATTACATTGCACTCTTCTGCTACTTCAATCGAACTGCTATTGTTGAACAAGCAAACTAGAGGATCAGACCCCTGATCCACTAACTGAGCTAAGGCCCCTCAAATATTCAGTCCAATTGTGCGAAGCTGGTTACAAGAGAAACATTTTGGGTTAAGTGAGTGACTAGAAACTATTTAAGGCTAGGGAGAAGACGATGAAATACATGAAGAAGCTGCAAAAGGATAATAACATTCTTCAGCAAACGGATGATGACTTGAACAATTGAACTTGGAGCTGAGTTCCATATCCTTTATATAAATTAATTATACTTATTTTTCTTCACCTTTAACACCATTATTGCATAAATATCTATGATATCAATTGTTCAGAAAGCAAGGTACTGTGATAGGCTGATGAAGACTAAAGAAGAAAACCTGTACTGTAATTAAAACTTGGAGCAAAGACATCCAAAAACTGGAGTGTGGCTGAAGTTAATCCTTAGGATCGCTATGATTGATTAGTATGGTCGATTAGATGAAATTATTGAGAGTCCATCCAAACGAGGAACGTTAATGAACATAAATAAGTAGTAGAAGATTATTGACCAAATATTCCTGGAACCCATACATTTTGCATAGCATTTTAAAAGAAAAATATTTTACCAGTTGGAACCTGTAAAAATAGTATAAAATTCATCATAGACAATTTAAACTTTCAAAATTTAACTAAAAACATGATCTAACAGCCTGCACATAAACCTAATCTTATTTACCAAAATGATCACTGAAAAGTTCTACACTTGCAGCCAATATGTTATTGTAGAGCTTTATCAGACTGGAAAGTTATCTATTAAAAATTGTCATTATTATATAATATATTCTCATTATTGAGAATATTTCTTTTCTACCATATCATTTATATTTTCCTATATGCTAGCCAAAATCCCCCTTCATTCCTAGCACTGCACCGCAAGCCCCATCCTATGAATTACCTCATCAACATCCCCTATCATGTATCGTGCCAACAACATCACTAATCCCCTAGGTCTCCTGTCCCACCCACTCCCTTTATTTCTCTATAACAAACACTTATCCTACTAGCCTGCTTGCAATTCAAGCTTGTTCACTTGCCAACATACTTTGCTCGTGCATCTCTATTTTCATGGCCTTTCCCAACGACAATTCACACCTTGCAATCTTCTTGCTCTCATTTTTCTAACGTGCCCCAACTTACGTATCTACCAACAACACAATCTTATATGATTCCTCAATCCAATCAAAAGATAGCCTCTCCATCTATGATTAATTAACTCGTCATTTTCTTTTTTTTTTAAATGTTTTTGATGACTTCCTCTACAACTCTCTTAAAAGCACTGAAATTTTAATTTCATTATCAAACTCAATTGAATTCTCTTGTAGTCTCTGGCATTTCATTTTCTCATGGGATTTCATAATAAACTTCATAATCTAGACTCTCCGGCTCTAAAATCAACAAACAAAACAAAATATACCAAATAATAGGAACTAAACAATTCTTATATGTATGCTCAATAACCTTCAACCTATGATTTCTTCCACAATCGTATTCCATAAGATAGCCAAAAGACTACTAAATTATCTTTGTTCCACATATTTTGAAAATAGTGACATCTCTCTAGCATACACTCTCTACTCTGACATTATCTCTTCACAACATGGTGATAAATCTATTCAAGATTACAATAATACCTTGAAAGGAAAGTGGGATGAACTTCTTCATTATCTCCTCATTATGAATGATCCCACTATTTGGAAAAAAACATAATGACAAATTTACTATTGCCAAGATTATCTCTAATCTCCATCCATCTCTTTAGCTTTTTTCAAACCCAACTAATGTTTGACTTTGTCATTTCTAATATCTCCTAGGCTCTTTCATGTATTTCCATGATCATTGAGCCTATCACATCACCTTTTCTAACCACAAAAAGGTCGTTCTCATCATTAGCACAAAGCTAGAAAAATTGTGGTATTGGTGGTCCTAAAGGTAGGCATGGTTATGATAGTGGTCACAACTCCATTCCGCCCAGCCAACTTGGTTATCACTTATTAGATCAAGGTTTAGAAATCTGGATAATACTTCCACCACTCAAAATATCACTAGAACTATTAATTCTACTAGTATTCAGTACATTTATGCCTATCACGAAGCTCATAACTTACTACTACTACCACTGCAATTTTCTACTTTAACTCTACAATTTGTAGTTGTTCACTTTGGCATTTATTGGATCTTAGTATTCTGGCACTTTTTCCACATAACTAATAACTCACACTTGATTTCCTCTCTTACCATGTAAGCTATTCTTTTTGTCATTATTATTGATGCTTCTCTTCATCATGTTTCTGGAAAAGGATCTATCAATATGTCCTCCAAATTAAATTTAAAATAATAACTTATTAGTTCCCCACTTACCTATCAACCTACTATTTATAATTTTCCTTACCTCACAACTACTCAATAACGTCTTCTCCCTCCCAATTTATTTTTCAAGATCTAAGGATGAAAAAATAATTGTTGAAATTCAAAAATCTCATACAAGATATTGTGTTTTTTGTGGAAGGAAATCTTATTTCAAGAAGTAAAAAAGCAAATTGCTATTGCAAGATCTAACGTTGAAACTCAATGAACTGTGAGGGAGAGGGAGAAAAAGCTATGTATAGTGCATTACACATGTAAAATGATGTGAATAAAAAACCTTACTGAAGAGCTTAGCATTCTTGTTATCCAATCCATGACTCTCAAGCATGATAATCAAGTAGCTAGCCATGTTAGTGGCAACCTTTTATTCCATGAAAGAATAATACATATTAAAGAAGATTGTCATCTCATTAGAGATGTCGTTTTATCCTAGAAGATCATCACTCCTGAACAATTTTTAAAAATTTTATAAAGGCTTTGAGACCACTTTGATTCTCCAATGTTGCAAGTTGCCTCTTAATGATAAATGAGTTCTAAATTGAGAGAGATTATTATTGTCTAGATTTACTACGTTAGAAAGCTATTTATTAATAAATATCACATCTTTATTAAGTAATATTTTCTCTTAACTGAGAATATTATCACTGTTATTTCTTTTCTATTCAATTGCTTGCATTTGACCATACACAGATACCAATTCTCTAGTGAAAACAATCAAGTTCCTTTCCTACTTAAAGTTCTAACACATTCAATGATAAAAAGAATGTCAAATAGTTACAAAAATAAGATGATCATTTCACTAGAGGTTTAATATTCTTAAATTATCAACTATATATTTAGTAAGATTTACTAGCTTCATCTCCTCCTAACATGGTTCCATTAATCAATAACTCCCTTGTCAGGATTCTCTAATGGTAAAGAGTCAAAAATATTCACGTAAGATGGAGAAAATCACTACTTGGGGTAAAGCATAAAACTTGAGTTATTCAAGTCATCTAGTTTCGAGAAAAATTAATATAAAACAATATTTCAGCCTACGGACAATTCAAAGGCTTCAATTTCCAGGAATACACTATTGCATATCACATTTATAGAAAGTGATTAGTTTCTCACATCAAATACTTCTTAATTTGTGGTAATTTACATGCACAAAATACAAACCTTAACCATAATATATCCAACACATGAACCTATATGCTTCCTAAATTACAATAAAATATTATTCATCTTACTAAGTCTACAAGATTTGTTTTGAAGAAGGTTTGGTTAATACAATCATGAACATATGATATACACCCATTCCATCCACTTTATTTTCCTTTTCTCACACAACTTGGTCTATCGTCAAACTCTTAAACTGATGCCCTTTCACTTCTATCTATTCCATCCCCACCACCACTGATTTACATCTAAATGATCAGGCTGAGTGTTATTGATCTTTAATGAACAAGCAAAAAAAAAAATCAACATCCCAACCAAGGAACAACGTATTTGAAATATAGAAATCAAAGAGGTGGCAAAGGTATTGCCAAGGGCAAGCAAGGGTGATCAGGTCAATGTATCCTGTTCCTGGGCACTGCTTATAGAGAATTGCCTCGGAGCTTGTCATTGTTTTCTTAGAGGGCGAGGAGAGCTTTACTATTTAGTCCTTACGATTGTTTTCCTAGATGCAGGGGAGGGCTTTACTGTAGTCCGTGTGCTTCTTGGTAATTATTCTCTCCTATACTTCTAGCTCATCAATACTGGCTCTATCTAGTCTCTCCCCCAGCCCTGGAATTCAACAGAGGTCTTTCCCCTATCAACTCCAACAAGCAACTAGCCTATGGTGCCTCTAACTAAGACCATAGAAGCATCCCAAATTGTCATCACTCGCCATCACCGCAATGTATCGTGCAACAATTGTGTTCATCTCTGTCTAACTTTGATCTTCGCTTAGCAATAAGTATAAACCCAAATCTATCATTTCTGCCATTGGAACAACATATCAAGCCTCCTAAAACTTCATTCAAACAAATCAAGTCACCATCTCAAATCATGTTTCAATATATCCATCCTTCAGATAATAGACCTGGAAATGATGTAGCCGACTAAATAAATTTCACATAGAAAATTATAAATTAAGAAAAAAGTATGAAAAGTTGGGAAGTAAATGATAAAATTGCTAAAAATGTGCAACATTTTTTAAGCGTTTCCACTAAGAAATATTTGCTATTTTCTATGTATTAACTCTTTCAACTTAAATGGTGTCATTAGGTTTACGAATATAGAATTACATATTTGGGTTTGTTTTTCGTCGGGTCACATCTGATTTGCACCACATCATGCAAATCAGAAGCGGTAACTTCATTTAATCAGAAGTCAAAAGAAATTTTCTAGTTTTTAGCTAACAAGGCAAATGACATATTACCGAAGTAAACTTCAAAATTATCGTCATCTTTTTCCTTCTTCCAACTATTATGCTAAAAAAGAGTACATCCAAAGGCTAATTTTCAGGCCAATATGGAAAATAGGGATGAGTTAATGGACACAACGTCATCCTTGGATTGTGAAAACAAAGCTATTTCACTGATTTGAAGCCGTGAATTCTAAGTCACAATGAAGCAACTAACTAAGAACATCACCCACACTCTTTCCAATCATGCTATTGGTATCAAAACTAAAGGAAAGAAGAGATGATAACGGAAAACAAACCAAATTCTTTATCTCTAGCAGATGGAAATACAATACCACCAGCGTTGAAATCTCATATTTGCTCTGAAAATGACTATACGAGTTAGCTCATGCAGACCATAACATCTAAGCACTTAGCCTATCAGAGTTGAAGATCCGGTAAAATGACATAACAACTCCCAAAGCTTTGAACGCAAAGGAAGAGTGAATAGCATACTAAAAACCAAGAAATCATAAAATTAATGTTAATCAAAATGAGAAACAATCAGGAAGGGAAGAATCAACCTGAAGAAAGTACATTAAACGAAACATACAAGCTTAATGGAAACATTGATCAATCAACACTTCTCAAGCTTTTGCACCACCTTAATAATTGGTTAAAAAAAGGTTTTCATGTCTGAAAAAAGGCTAACGAATTGTATGCCTAGGGCTGATATGTTGTTTATTATGAATAAATAAGTACGCAAATTTCAAGATATTGAAAAGATGAAATCCATTTACAAGTTCAAGAGGCCTAAGTCTATGATGCTACATCATCAATCGCCCAACTAATTGGTATGAATCTTATTCTCCATTCGTTCCTTTCAGTGAGATGTAAATAAATTATGCACAAACTTTTTACACGAATTCTATCCATATAACTTTTGGTCCACCACTTCTCTTCTCTAATTTTTGACATTAATTTAATCTACCAATTAAATGGGCATTTTTCTATTCTTTATTACACAATCAAACCACTTAAATTTATTTTCCACTACATGATATTTAATGTGTTATTTCCATAACCATTGTGATTTTTAGCCTTATCATTATTTTATGAATCCTCATTTTTCACTCGCTCCTAGTAAGTGTCATATAATATGTTCAAAATTGACCGTCAATCATTTTCAACAACCAATACCCATGTAATCTTGGTCAAGTAATTTTCCTTCATAATCATTCGACATTAATTTTAATAACTCATCTAATAAATATATTTTCTACACATCATTACGCATGTCCAAACCGCCAAAATCTATTTTCAATCATTTTATCTTCAATGATGTCAGTCCAATCTTTACTTTAATATAATCGTCTCTTGATTTATCATTTCAAATTTAATCACACAATTAGCTTGACATTCTCATTTCTACCACACTCAACTTAGATATCATTAACCTTTTTCTAGCCAAACATTCAAATCCATACATTGTCATCTTTCTAGTTACAATTTTGTAAAATTTATATTTAAGCCCCTCATAATATTCTCTTCTCACACAAAGTTCGCGAGGTACTTCTCTATTTCAACCATCTAGTATTAACTCTAGAAGCTATCTCATCATATATATCATTATGCTTCCATATAATAGATCCAAAATATTTAAAATTATCACACAAATATAATTTTAACTTCTAATAATACTATATGATAAATTTCAACATGTCCGCATAAATTACATATCATACTATCGATCTTTCTCTATTATTCAAAAATTTTCGCTCATTTCAACGAATGTCTCACTAACTAAAATTATATCATTTATAAAAAGTATACACCAAGTCATCTTGCTTTGCATATTCTTTATAAGCAGCTCCAATCTCCATAATTGTTATAAGAAATTATAAACTAAATGTCAATTTTTTTATGTAAAGGTACGGAGTCGAAAATTCTTAGGTGATGGGGAATTTCTACCCTTAACAAATCTAAAATATTTTATGATCAAATATAGCTTAGAAAATAATATATTATACTAAAGAAAAAAATATTATTTC
>JAJBZI010007170.1:0-10264 GCA_021234465.1 Dendrobium hybrid cultivar
CATTTGTAATCATTATAATAGTTTGGCATTAGTAGTTATTTGACATATACACCATCATACTAGAATATGTTGTATTAGATATGGCACGTGTTATTATTATTTTGATATAGTGACTATAGGTTACTACACCTTTTGATTGTTCATATTACATGCACCATTCCTTTGTCATTTATGCTTTGATAAAGAGTTACTTGTTGAATTTGATTTATCAAACTCGCTTGTTATCTCTTTTTACAGTAGGTCATACAAGCATGTTTAGCGAGTTGTCATCTCATGAGAAGAGTTATCAATAGTAGACTACATTTTGATATTTTATATTTTATAATAAATTATTATATTTTTACTTTGGAGGTTGGGTATTTCCTTTTATGTTTTTCTTCTATTTATATTTCTTTTTATTAGTTTAGTACTGCTACTTGGGTACTATTTATTTGAATTTTTATTAAGGAATTTTCTATTTAATTTCCCTTCCTTTGTTTACTCTAGTGTATGTATATATTCTGTTGTATCACTTGGATCTATATGTTTCTCTTTATGAGTACAAAATAGGTTTTTATATCCCTTCATCGCATTTGGTGTTGCTGCAATTTACTGCCTTCCAAATTCGGGGTGTAACAATGGAAACCTTAACACATCATGTAGTCTCCACAATACAAATAGAACTTTCTAAGAGTAATAGATCCCTTAAAATCAATGTACGAAAACTCTTAAATAGGAACTTTAGACTCTCTAATAACAAGACTAAGGAATGGTAAGGGGAAACAACTACAGGTGCATAAACTCATATAAGGATCTCTCTTTTAATAGTAGAAAAATAAAATAAGATAAATAGTAAAAAAAATAATTTGTTCCCATAGCTCTTAGGTAACAACCTCTCACCTCAAAAATTTTATTTTGTGGTTAGTATAATGGTATTTATATTAAGGGGCTTTGAATAGAAATCATAAATCATTGTCATAAGAAATTTTGGATAGATAATTCAATATGATAGAAGGATTGTAAAATACAATTAATTCATTTGGGTGATTCTAGAAAAGAAAATAATCTATATTTGATCAGACTATACAATATGAATCATATAAAATGATTAATGGATTTCTTGGAAAAATCATCTCTTATCGATCAACTAGAATGTTATGAATCATACAATAAGATCTAATCACTTGGATTTGATTTTAATTCACTCTTAGATATGTGAGTCCTGATTAGGTTAAGTAGTGATAACATCGTACATTATAATATATATCATATAGTCTGGTTAGTTCAATTTTAAATTGACCTAATTAAGGAAAGGAGCGCATGATGATTATGTAATTTACTTATAATTAACCAAATAGTAAGGTTGGCATTGCACAAATTTTTTTAGTAACAAAGCTTAATCTTACATGATAACCAAAAATTTCAGCACATCATACAACATGATAATGTAATTGTACATACAATATGATTTATAAAATCAAATTATCTTGATTAATTATTTTAAATTGGTTTCAAAGCATATTTTATCTCAATTATATTCTCATGTGCGTGCTTGATTTTCTTACATTAATCATATTCTTTGCACATACAAGAATGCAAAAATAAAAAATACTATTATGAATTCAAGATTCTTAAGCTATCTTTTTTTATCATGATAGCTTTATATTCAACATAGATGCTTCTCTCTTAAGCTCAAGTTTAGTGCACCTTTTTCAACATTTGATTGCCATCATATTGGTAGGTCTAGTCTCATATTTGCCTTCTTCTAATATGTACATGTATATGGTAAACAAAATAAAATTCTACACACAAAACTATTAGCCAAAAATTAATATAACCAATAATATTTGTAATAATTAAAATTTTAGATAAGCCTTTAGGCTCATGGGATTTAAAAAACTCTCCCTCTTTTTTGATGACAGGCATTTATGTTTGAATTTTCTATCAAGTAAAGAATAGTTTTGAATAAATTTACTAACTTTTCAAAATAATTCTCCTCCTAAATTTATGCCACTTATATATTAAGCTAAAAGAAAATATATAAATAATTTTAAAAAGATTTTAATTTTTTTTTTAATATGTTACTTGATTTTAATTTATTTTATTTAAAAAAAAAAACATAAAACAAAAATCCACACAATCACTAACAATGAGAGTGAAACAAAAGCAAAATATCCTATTAGAACATATCATCTAATATAATACAAAATACAACCAAATACTACTCCCCCCTTCGAAATCCCAAAAATGGCAAGCAAAAATCGATAAAAAAAAATCACAAGAAACAAAAACACGTAAGAAAATCTCAATACTTAGATAATCCCTGATCCTATGGTGGTCGAGGATTATGAAAGTAGCTACAAATCTATGAAAATTGGTCCTAAAATTAGGCTAGGTCCTCATTATTATGATATTGTAGATTCTCCCTCTAAACACTCCATATATATGATCATTGACCTTGAACTCTAGGTCCGCTAAGTGCTTATTCCAAGCGTTTGGGTGGAGTCATAGTAGGTTGAGTATGAGGAGTAGGTTCTCCTTCTTCTTCTTCGTCATCTCTATTTCCTCTCTATGCTAGTCTCCTCTTCTCACTATATAGGATGAGTCATTGTTGAAGTGAGAGGGTAGATGGTTCAATGGTTGATAGTAGGATAAGTTGTACTTGTACTTTAAGATATATTTAATTATTTAACTAAGTGTAAGATTTAGCTTTTTGTGAGCCTTGGGGTTCCTGATAGAGGTAAGGTTTTCTATCTATTAGATGAGGGAATTTTTCATATTAAATTTAGTTCTAAACATACAACGAGAAGTCAAAATCAAAATTAGTTTGGGGTAATGTTAATCCTATCAACAACTTTTATGATTGCATTATGTCAAAGCATTGTTCGATGACACAAACATTTAATATAAGGTCATTCACTAAAGGTTGATGTTGGCAAAAGGGTGAATTCCTAAGGTTCTATTAATCATGGACCAATTATTATGAAGTTTAGTGGCTACATCATGGGATGACACACGATATGACATGTAGGTATTCGTGTAGGTCATGATTGGTGATGTTTATTTATATCTTACACTTCAATGATTGCATAGTGTCATATCAACATTTATTCTAAATTTTATAAGAAAATTTAAAAAGCATTTCAAATAGATTTGGGAAAGCAAGTGAAATAAAAAATTATAGAGTGGTACTGACAAAAAGATGATAAATTTAGAATAATAATTATTCTTAATGTATGACTTTTTAGTCGATAATTGAAGCTTCCCTATGTTTCATGTATGAAGCTTCATCTTATCATCCTTTGAGCAAGATGTCAAGCCTAGCACACGATTACTTTCTTGTCATTATTTTGAGATAGAAAGAGAGAGGGAGCACTCTTAGAAATTCACACAAAAGAAGAAACTTGAGACAAAGTGTGAGCAAGGGAGGAAACTCATGCCTATTAATAAATGTTCAAGGTTTTGATTGATCGTACAATATAATATGTTGTATTCTAAATCATCCCAATGGATCTTTAATGATTATTTTGAACAAGTAAATCATAAAGTACAATGGTGATTGTATTGTGTGATCCATCATTCTCCAATAATTATTCGTTACTAGTTGCACTCTCCACATCATTATCTCTTCTTCTGCACTTGGAATTATATTTTCTATCACTTATTTGAAGTCTCCATGTGTTGGTAAAGTGAAGGGAGGA
This sequence comes from Dendrobium hybrid cultivar, assembly GCA_021234465.1. Lineage (NCBI taxonomy): Eukaryota > Viridiplantae > Streptophyta > Magnoliopsida > Asparagales > Orchidaceae > Dendrobium > Dendrobium hybrid cultivar. The sequence continues at coordinate 3,681 of JAJBZI010007170.1, forward strand.
CTTTCGATTGTATAAGTTAATCCAATAAGAAATGAATTCCTTCCATAAATTTTGAAGATATAATTTTCTTGTACTTAGAAGTTTAGGTTAGAGTGTCAACTCATATATTGTCTTCAAAGTTTTCTTTTTCTTCTTTAATTGTCTAACTTGTTCTTGAAGCTTAGAAATTTTTTTGGGTAACTTAAAGATCTTTTTGCATCATTTTAGCCATTGAAGTTTCCATACCCATACTTATATCCATTTCAAAGTATGTTTTTCCTTATTCTAAGCATAATATGTGTACTATTGTAGTTTCTTTATGATATTTTTGCATTGCCTTGGCTTTTATTATTATTGTGTGTTTTTCTAGAATATGGATGATAATGTTGTAGGCTCCTATGATAAAATGTTTCCTATCAACTTGAATAAATTGATAAACAACTAAAATAGCAATTAAAAAAAGGTTTAAACTTAAAAAATAAATGTCTCTAAGACACTTTATTTTTAAATTATCTTTGCTCTCTTGAAATTTAAAACATGGCCATTAAACAGAAATAATAAAAGTTCATTCATTACTTAAAAATAAATAACTTTGCATTGCATACTATGGTCTTTAAGATTGAGCGCTTCTATCTAACATGGATTTTAATATGCCTAAGGTGATCTTAGTACACTAGGTAGCAACAGCTTTGATCCTAATAAGATTTTAAGCTCAGTTGAGGTGCTTTGGTTGCATTTAATTGAGCTATTTCATTCATTTCTCTACATAGGCAATCCTTTATATTGCTAGAGATTATAAGTTCTATACCTTTATGAACTGCCTTTTTGAATCATCTGTCTAGGATATTTGAGTTTTCTTCCTTGGGCGGAGATCAAGATACTAACTCTAAAGGATTTAATTCATGATTATTGACAAAATGTTTCATAGTTTGGTTAAGTTAATTACGCTCTCAACTAAGTGATTTCAAGCTTGATAACCTCTATATGATGGATCCATGAAGTCCTAAACATGGCTATTTCCACCATTTCTTGGATTTCTTACACCTTACCCATTACCCTTTAGGGCCTATCATACTTCTTTGTTTGTTGAGTTTTAAATGATTCAATAATTTCTATTATATAGAACTTTTTTGTGAAATGCTTATCTTGTATGGTTATGATGATTCAACTCCTGCATTGTAGGTTGATCTATGTATAAGCATAGACTACATTATCCACGAAATAGTATTTGAATCATAGTCTTTCTTTTGATAATTGACCAAAATAAATCAGGATAAAGCCATATTTTACTTATCAAGAGTTGTTCAAAAGTTCTTGAACTAAATAAGCAATGATGACATATATTCTTCTAGCAAGACTTAGATCATGGGATTAAGAATAATGCTTTTAGAGATTGACCCATGATGAATCAAATAATAAAGTAAGAACTCAACCCTACTTCCAAACTGAGTCATCTTTGATTATGCAATGAATATTTTTTCTAAATTTATCCTTCTAATTATTCACTTATCATTTAATATTCCCAACAACTTCACTTGAAATAATATTAAGGTGACTAGATATAGCATTAAATTTTTCTCTTAAGTCAACCAAGCAAACCTTCTCAACTTTTTTAAAAACTTAGAGTTCGAAGACTATGTTAGTTGCCTTTTCCTTCTAAAGTTAAACATCAAATTGAAGAGTGTGTAACATTCCATACATTGACTCAAAATATCTAACTTAGCTCTCAAATCTACTTGTTGAAACTGAAGAGATTGTCTTGACATTTTGTGAATTAGAAATTGATCCTTCAATAAATCCCATAATATTATCTTGAATATGAGCCTCCTTATTTGGTTCTTCATGGGTGGTAGCTTCTTTATAACCCATAACCTTATTCATAACTGGAGTTTTTTTATTATTCCCAAAAGAGCGCTTAATTAAACATTTAAAAATTGTATAACACTTTAAAACTTTTTCCTTTTCACAACAAGACATTAAGCATATCTGTAAAAAAAGTAACAATACATAATAATAAATAAAAAAGTATAAAAAAATAATCATATAAATAAATAGAATTTTTTTGTGGTCCAATTATAGCCTATGGACACCCCTAGGTGTCTATCACATATAGGATTTCCTGTACAACCTATACTTAAAAAACATTACTCTGCCATAATCAAATAAGTCTTTGATCTATTAACTCTACTAAAAAACCTCGCAACCACTTTTTTTTTTACATTAAGGCAATATCCACCAAATGTTCACCTCCAAAACACTTAAATATATACAAAGAAATTTCAGAAAGCAAAATCATAAGAAAAGAATTGATTTTTATACATAAATGAGCACTATGTATGAAAAAGAGCTCATCAAGCACCAAAGCATCAATAAACCTTTCATGATAAAGTAAGCAAGTACTTTTTTACCTTAGTTCTCCAATCTCACATAAGTTTTTCACATGATAGGGGTTGATGGTTGATTTTGTTAAATAGAGCACTAAGGTTTATTGATGTGGGAGTTAGAGGACTGGAGTGTTAGAACATTCATGAATGGCCAAGGGCATAAGATAATATTCGTGTTAGATGCCTAGGGTTTTAATAAAATATCAAAAGTAATAGATATAGGTTTTTTCATGTTTCTACAAACAATAACAATACAAATTTTAAATGATTTCTATATTTAATTAGGTCCAAAATGGCTAAAATCTTTCATTAAAAATTTCCATATTTTGACATTTTTAGAGGTCTATAATACCAAATAGAGTCCTATAAAGAAGTTTTGAAAGATTGGAAAATATTTATGATTATCAAAATTTAAAAAAATTTGAGAACCCATAAAGTCTAAAATTTTTTATTTCATTTCCTTACTAAGGGTCAAGGCCTAATTTTTTTTAAAAAACTCTATTTAATTAAATATAAGTAAGACTTTAGATGATTTTTAAAAAATATTTTGGCTTATAAAATAATAGGTTTAATAATGTAATCATGGTGAATAACTTATTGGGTTACTTAATATCGAATTCACTTGATTGCTTGCCATTTCGGCCTTTAATATTTTGTGTTGAGTGGCTCTTACTCAAGTAAGTGATAGTGCATATTCTTATTATTAAGGACCATTCTTCTTGTGCTTAATTCATCCTCATGGCGTACATATTTCTTACACTTAATTTAGACCATCAATCATGGTTGTTTAATTATGTTTATTATCATCAAAGTCTGGAGTATGCTTTAGGTTAACAAGGTCAACAATGTCTCCCATTTTGATGATAATAAATATACATTAAGGAATTTCTAATTTTAAGAGGTTTAGGTAGGAGAACCAACCCATAAACATAAGCATATAAATATGAGAGATAAAAAGAGATGTTGCTTTTCAAGTAATTAATCATGAAATCATAACTAAAATAAGTCAAATAAACATTATAGTGAACAAGATATAAATTAAAATTAATATGAAATATGTAATGTAAATTAAATGTGAGGCTAAAAACTAATTCAATCATGTAAACTTTAATGTTACAAAATATTTTCCTACAAAATTATTACTCTCACCATACTATTATAACTTCATTTTACACCCTTTACCTATAATCCTTACGTCTCTCCCTTTGTCACAACATTATAGTGTGGTTATTAGAAATAAAAGACATATTATCTGAAAGAATACACTAGAGCATCGTAAAATAAAAGACATATTATAAAAAATAACAATCAGTTATAGTAAGGAAAGTACTTCTAAACTTGCCTAGCCAAAGACAAATTATAACAAAAATAAACATTATAAAATTTAGAACTTAATGGATCGATCTCTATCTCCATCACCATTACCTTCTCCATCATCACCTTCTTCCTTTGAATTTATAACCTCTCTAGTGACAAAATTTCTTCTATAGGACAATGTTTGATGATCCATTCTTTTTGATGGTTGATCCATTGCACAACTATTGAAATGCTTACTAGTTATCCCTACATTAAAGAAGAAGACAAAGTAAGGAGAGTAGGATAACTATTCTTCCCATGATGGGAGAGGAGATGAAAATTAGTAAGAATGAAGGCATGAGTTTAGTGTTCGATTAAATATGCGCTTAAATTCATGCTTTGTAGATTTTGTGGAGATGATGAAATTCAATCATGCTCTGAAAACTCAAATTATGTAATCGCCAATAAATAATTTGTAAGTTCATAAGCTACAACTAATTAAAAAAAAATCATATCATGGATATTCATGAGGACATGATAACGAATAATATAAGTAAATAGGAAAAGGGCATTATTTAGCTTTCTTGAATCACTACCCTTTAAAGAATAGAGTGGCAAAAAATAAAGTTGATGTAGTATCCTTCAAGAGATAAAGTGTATATGGACTATGATGGAGCCTAATGTTTACATTTTACAATCGAAAGGGATGTAGGAATTTTTTATTTTCTAAAATTTTCTTACTCTCACTCAGTGGTGAAATGTATATAGTAAGGTCCTCTTTGTTAATTTTAATGTGAAAGTCATGTATATGAGAGTGTATATGAAATTTAACATGATCAAGCTCATCCATGGACATATTTTTATAGAAGTTATGTATGAAATCAAAGCATTATGTATGAAATCAAAGCATAATGATTACTCATAATGAATATATATACAAAGACCAAGTGATTGAAACAAAGGAAGAATGTCACACTTTAGGTTTATGAATGGATCAATAAAATGAGAGAGGCTTATGGAGGCCTAGTTGATACTAGGAAAGCAACGTGTTTGGGATCCTATGTGAAGATGAAGATTCACCTTAATGGTGGTGGGATTTTCATGGGTGACTAAACATCAAACATATGGGTACTGTAGAATATGGAAGAGAAGAGGGGGAAAAATATTGTAAGACTCAAGAGAATTTAAAACAACAACAAAAAAATAAGAGTCAAGAAGAAAAATTTTAGTAAGTAAAAAACTTTACCTTAAGTCTATCTTTGACTTGAGGTATCCTTTTCTCTTTGGCTTGCCTTGGGAGAATTGAAATTTGTAGAGAATATGACAACCATGAAGGTGAATAAGAGTGGTATTTATAATTGGATATTGAGTAGATTTAGAATTTTTGAAAATATAAGATACATAATGGCCATAAATAGGGAAATAATTACCTTTAATATATTTTAATGAGTATGAATGTTTTAGTGGTTGAAAGGAGGTTAAAAGATAGTTATTCTTCATGCTTTGCAAATGTTTATAGGTGATGTGGTTCTTTGGATGCCACTTGGAGTTTCAAAAACATTAAAAAAATCATATTGTAGTTTGCAAGTACACATGATATTCTACGGGTACCATTCTCAAGTTTAGCCAGTAACTATTAAGTTTTAAATTTTAGATTTTTCATTGTTTATGTTCTTTTTTCATCATGATTTTCATGTGATAAAAAGATAATTTATATGTCATTATGTAAACAATAAGAAAATTCCTATACTAAGGGTTCTAAATTTACTAAGTGTCATTTAAGAGAAAAAAATGATATTATACCAAGTGTTTCACGAAGATGTTGACAAGTTAATGGCCTATGCTTATAAAGTCCTACATCATCTCAAGTTATGTGATCCCAAATGAATGGATGATGAATCTCTATATATTTTATTATCAAGTGTTGGACAAAATTTCTCATTAAGTGTATAGTATAAGTGCCACTACACCTCATCAGAATATGATTTGCCATGAGTCCATAGTCTTCAAATTACTACCTAATCCAAAGTAGAAGACTACATATAATGTCATACTTTGCCTCTATTATGAATAAAGCAATATAATTCTACTTTATACTAGATCAAGATATGAGCGAAAGTCCTCAGAGCTGACAAGTACCTAAAGTGCTCTTTTGATCAAATTTGTATCCTACATAGTCATCATCAAAATACCTTACAAGCTCAAATGATAACTCATTCTTAGGATATCATAACCCTACATTTGGTGAACCTATGAGATATCTTAATATTTTCTATGTAGCAATAGATTTAAAGCTTTTCATATTGAATCTTATAATCATATTATTAATATATTTAATTTGAGAGATAAAATTTTCATCTACCCTTTGCTTTATTTGTAACTCTTATTTGTTGAGTCGAGCTCAAGTCACCCTAGCTTAAGCTTGGGATTAATTAATTTATCGATTTTGAGCTCGAGCTTGAGCTTACTTCTACGAGTTTGAATCAGCTCATCTACAAAAAAAAAGAGAGAAAATAATTATGAGTCAAACAATTATTGTAATTAAATTACAGAAAGAATAAGAAATTAGAAGATAAATAATAAAAAATCACTTGATATAAAAAATTGAGATAGAATATTAAATATTTTTAAAAGCTTTATACTTTGAATTCTAAAATATTTTAAAATATAGTAATATTTATTAAATGAGTTGGCTCACGAGCTAACAAGTCATGTCAAGGCTGGTTTAAACTTGACTTCTTAGCTTATCAAGCTCATCCCACGAGTCATTGATCGAGCTAAGCTTGAGCTAGCACATTAGTCAACTTGACTCACTTACACCTCACTCATGACATAATAAATTTTGTGTAGTTCAAAATAAAATTTCATATATATAACTATGAATCCCTATCATGTCATCTCTAATCTTCTTAATGAATAATGTAG
>JAJBZI010007189.1:0-10018 GCA_021234465.1 Dendrobium hybrid cultivar
ATGAATCTAAAAATATTCTAAGAATCTCCATTCCTATATCCAAAGAACAAATGAATTATACCTTCATTGTACTTGATAATGAAAAACATTAAATTTTTAGATTAAGGAGAGCGCTAGTGGTCTTCGTGCGCTCCTTTTGAGGGATCTTGAGTCCTATATCCATCGCATACAATCGACCTAGAATACAAGTAATATATTACTCAAACACGAACTAGAAGTGAATTGATATTGAAATAGACGATTAGGTATTATCGATCTTTTTATAGTAGTAGGCGATGAGGGGCTCGTGCTTCTGGAGCTCATCGGCTCTCTGTAGAAACGGGAGGAGAAGCTTCGCTGGCTCAGCATCACTCGCCATCAGATTGTTGAAAATAAAGAGCTCGCATTAAAAAAAGAAGTTATTTGAGACAAAGCAACTTTTTTTTTTCTTTTGCGCAAGCTTTCTCATTATTTGCAATAATCCCCTCTCACAAAAAACTTGGAATTCTACCACAAAATTATATTCTTGGAGTTTTCACAGGTCAGAGTTCTTAGTGTCTCATCATGCAAACACGGACTTTAAAAAATGTCACCATATGAAGTTATGAAACCTAAAAATCAACACGATCAAGTAAAAGAAGTAAAAGCACATAAATTGGGGCAAATTCACAAGCTCAAAATGCAGGAGACGCACATCCAATAACATTTCAAGTCAAAATTTCACTCAATAAAGTATTAGAAGGAGAACCGGAAACAACAAAAATTTAAAAAAAAAAAAAAAATCGATAATACAAATAGCAACTTTATCCATAACAAACCTTCTCAAGCTGATAAATGAGGGAAATAAGGAGAGCGCTAGAGGTCTTCGTGCGCTCCTTTTGAGGGATCTTGAGTCCTATATCCATCGCATACAATCGACCTAGAATACAACTAATATATTACTCAAACACGAACTAGAAGTGGATTGATATTGAAATAGACGATTAGGTATTATCGATCTTTTTACAGTTGTAGGCGGTGAGGGGCTCGTGCTTCTAGAGCTCATCGGCTCTTTGTAGAAACGGGAGGAGAAGCTTCGCTGGCTCAGCATCACTTGCCATGGCCGCTCTCCTCCCCTTCCTTACTTCTCTATAAATAAAAATCAACGCAGCATGTCAGAGAGGGAGAGAAAAAAAATGCTGATGAACTCATTATATGAGATCGGTAAGACGCACACCAGTGAAGGAAATTCAAAACAAATTTAAAGATTACATAATTTATTTATTTTAATCCTACATTAAGTGATTAAGAGATTGAAATCAAAGTAAATTATGATCGTGTTGTCTAGCCAGCCGATTTAGATTTCCAAGAAAATAATTACAAACACAGTCAAATTGTTGATGCAATGCTATTATAAATTATATTTTCTTTAGTGGCAAACTTCTGACATCACCATTCACGATTTGTGCACTCAATTATAGACCATAACTAATTAGAATTCAAATGTATTCTAAATGAAGTGAAAACCATATGCAGTTTAATTAAAATTCAGGAGTTTTTTCTTCCTTGAATTCGATCGAAACAAATAAAAATGAAAAAAAAATTAAAAAATAAACCTAGGTCACATAGGATGGGGATGGGGCAGAAGCAAGGGTGGCTAACTCAACGCCACGTCCTCGCGAGGCAGATCGCGAGCGGGGAGCGACGATCGTCGGCGCGTCAACGAGCAAGGAGCGAGAGTTGCACGACGTGAAAGAAGGATTCACGAGCGAGGCGAAAGCACGGATCACGCGACGGCGAATATGGAACCAGCTGAAGTGTATTTCAAAATATTAATATTGTGGGAGATTTTTTTTTTCCGAAAATATTAAGTTGAGATGCACACATAATATACACTTAAAATTCGAATCTAATTAGAAAAAAATTTCCCAACTAGCAAATAAAAAATAATAGCATTAAATAGGAATTACATACATAAACTTTACATTTATTTATTTATAAAACTAATTTTTTATGTTATCATTTTAACCCTAAAATACATGCATGTCACCATTAAATCATCAGCTTAAAATACATGCATGTCACCCATTTTTTATGTTATCATTGATCTAACCACTTTTGATACGAAATGTTTCTAAGATCAGCTTAAACCACAAACCCTAAACTAGTGTTCATAATTGTACCACAAACATTTAACAAAAGCTGTCTTTTTCAACATGCATCTCACAAAATGAAAAGTTTCTGAAATTGGATACAGCAAATTATTCATAATTGGCACACCAAATAAGAAAGAGAAAAGAATATTAAAAACCAGGCATGCTGCAATATGATGGATTACGCTGTCACACCATGACACAAATGATCTTTGGAGCTTCACGCTTAAGACGAAATATTAGATAAACTAGTCTTTTAACTTCATCAATGGCTACAAGGCTAGGAATGTTACAATTCAAAATAAAGATCTAATAGAAATGAACATACTCTTTTTTTTGGTTCTCTGTTCTGTGAAATAGCCCAGTGTTGTATGTTGAGACTCGCAAGTAGGATATGAGTTCATCTGAAAGTCCTCTGCTTGTAGTACCTATGGCTTCACCCAATGATTGCAATCCCTAGTAAAGAAAAGGAAAACGGCCCAGGTCATAAAAGAAATCATGCATTATTGCGGGGCATGCATAATTCAGGCCTTAGACAGACCAAATGAAAAAACTCAAACAAGCATCTCACATACATTAAATAATACATTATTGCAAGGCAAAAAAATTTCCACCATATTAGTCTCATCTAAGCTAGTTTCGTTGGAGCTAATAGAGTTCAAGCTGCCTCATTGCACTTTTGCCCAATTAAACACCCACTTATTTGGTCGCCTTACAATGTCTTCATCACTTAGAATGAAGTCATGGGCCACCTAGACGGCATCATAATCACCTTCAACAATATCTTCGCACATTGACAACGTCATCAAAATTTCGACGACATCTCCAACCACATCAACGACACCGTTGCATCCAAAATTGCCAAATCGTGAAGTTGAACCCACAATGCATTCATTCTTTCAAAACAAGTTGAAACGTGTTCATTGGTTTGAATTGATTGTTGCTTAACTCATAATCTAGGGGGATCTTATGAGTATTGTGCTGAGCTGCTAAATGACATATTGGACTAGATATGGCATGCTTTGTATGCCAACAAAGCTACAACAACCCACTAAAAACTCATATGCCCTCCTTAAGGGCAAGTGAACCATATCTCATCACATTGCCAATCTTTTGCCAACAACATCGCTTTGATTTGGCTCAAATAAACATGTTCCATGAGGAGTCCAAGTTTTTCATGCACCATGCTTTTACTAGGCCATATCATCTTATGGGTCATGCACCAACTAACATGCCTAAACAAAATCATAAATTGGTCTTTAACCCTCAAATAATTTGAATTTAACCATAGTAGATTTTAAAAATTCAAAATATGTCTTGGAAGTGTTCACCTTGCCAAAATCCCTTTTTTAAACCTTTTCATAAACATTTGAACGATGAAAAATTTTAAGAATATGAAGTTTCCAATCCCATAAATCCAACCAATGTGAATAACAAGATATGATCTAACTAATTAAATGCATTTCATCATAAAGTTATAGCCTTCAAGATAAGTAATCTCATACCCTTAGACATGATTAAACTAAGATCCATATCAGGAAGGGCATCGAACATTGCCACATGGTTAAACCCTAATCCACCATGGTGAATTGTTGGCCTGCTCAAGTTCATGTGTTGACCAAGAAAGAGGAGGTCAAGTGCTTATATGTTTCCAACATGCAAATTGGCTGAAGCCAAGGCTCTCAACATAACTACAGAGATTCAACATCACCTACTAAAAACCTCTAAGCCAGTCTAGAAATTCCTTTAAAAATTGACTTCTTCAACATCACAAAGCTTCCATATTGTCTGTTGAAAATCATAACAAAATTCTTGGTTTTTAGTAATACTATAAAGCTTCGACATTGTCAACTGAAAACCTTATAGTCAATCCAGACTTTGCTTAAAAATTCATTAATTTTAGCGGTACCAAACAGCTTTAGCACTATTTGTTGAAAACCTTAAAATCCCTAGTTAAGGCCACACATTACACCAGGCAAGAGATAAAAATCCATGCCATCAAAAAAACTTTTGAGTCAGCCAACTCCATAAATAAATATTATCTCTTCAACAATCAATCTTTAGAAATTTTTTTGAATGAGACAACCGACGGTTGCTATTAAGAATGTTCTATCACATCCCAGGCTCCTCGATAATCACATACTAATGACTTGATAAACCCTGGATGATTGGTCCTTTAGAAACCTATACCCCATGTCATGCATAACTAATAATTCTTTCAAAAAAGTTAAAAAAGCAATCTCCTTAATCAAGTAGTATTTTCAAGTTTAAAGAGTTAATTAATAATAAAAACTTAAGCCCATTGGAGGTCTTGAATTCTAAAACTCCTAATCTAGTGTCAGATGTAGTCTAATTAACAAAATTCAATCCACCTCGCTGAAAGAAGCAATTTTTGCAGTCTAACATATTAAGACCTCAGACGGTTATTTGCTATTTACTGCACATTACTAGCATGAAATTCTTCGTTGGATTACTAAAATAAGTGAAAATCATTTGAATCAACAATCACATCCTAGGTCGATGATGACGCAGCATAACCTTAAACTTTGTTTTATTTCTACTTAAACTATATTATTAGCTAGAAATTGCTATTTGTAATTTGGATTTCTTTTCCTTAATCAATTTGTATTCATCAGTGGTGAGACATAATATACGCTATAATGATCTCTATAGGAGATGATTATGAAATTATCAATTATTATTTCTTTAATTTTTCCACGACTATTATCTCTTTTTCTTCTTCTCATCCAATTCCTTCCAATTTTCTATGACAATTTGGAATCAAAGCCCAGAATAGTGGATGATAATGAAATTATAGGGTGCAATGATGATTGGTCCTGCATCATCTTGCGAGAGTTGCAAATCGTTCTCGAATAGAGACAAGAAGCTCTTGTTTGAGTTCCAACATATCATCAATAATATTTGGTAGAAGATTCACACATCTGGGAAGGATGGAAATACCATTCTGACAACCACACTGGTAAATCTAACAGCCATATCAGTTCTAGGTGTCTCCACTGTAACTATTTGTGATCTTAGACAACACGAATGAGTTGATTTATCGGTGCAAACAGACTTTCCTTATCGCGATGGTGCTGGATAACAGCATTTTTGAGCTATTTTGCTAGATTTTGACTCCTATGATGATGCCTTTCTATTTGTTTACCAACGTTGGTGACACTATGACCTCCAACTACAAATATGATAGCCAAACTTCAAGTTTAAATTAAACATCCCTTGGTTCGACAACCATTTGTACATCAAAGATTCCCTGAATCGAGAATAGCTAGTTGAAGCATTCTTACAGCATATGGATGTCCCTCCGAAGAAACAAGTCAAATACTTGGTGTGAAAATTAAAAGGGAGCTTAGTGGCTTCACTTGATGCAAACGAGGTGACAAGAGAGCAAGGGAAATGTGAAAAATTGGGCCAATATGACGCAACTTTTGCATGGCCACTTCTGCCATAACTTTAAGCAACTTCTCTATTTGTAATACCAACATTTTGTCTAGGGATATATTGTTGGAGTTGTCTCGAATTGACTCAACCCCTCAGTTCATATATGTATTATCCTTTGTAAGCTACGCAACAACAACATTATTTCTAGTAGCATGGTCAAATCCTTAAAATTAAAAATCACAAATAATCCTCAGTTGTATAAGATTAGTTGGGTTAAAACGGGGATCAAAGTGCAAATTAATAGCAGCTGTCAAGTGATGTTTTTATTGGCACCAATTTCATATGTGACGTCCTTTATGATGTCATTGAAATGGATGTTAGTCACCTCATTTTGGGCTGTCTTTGGCAATGTGACACAGGCATATGGCATGGTGGGGGCAAGCTAACGCCTGCATCTTCGAATGGAAGGTAAGCAAAATCTGCCTATTACCATCTAGTCCTTCCAAAAATCTGAGTTAAGTACCATGCAGCTTTCATTAGTGTTTCAAGACAGCTCCTCATAGTTTACAAAGAGAAGAATGTTTTTTTATTGCTAATATAGCAAAGCACAATTGGCATTTCCATCCCTGCTAAAATACAAACCATGGTTAAATAATTTAAGGATGTCTTTCTTACAGAGGTCCCTCACAAATAACCGCCAGAGTGTAGCATCCAACATTAAATTGAACTTATTCCTAGGTCCAGAATCCTCAATCTGCCACACTTTACACTCAACCTCAAGGAGCATCGGATTTTACAACATCATTGATGACCTATTATGTAAACTATTCATCAAGCACAACCTCAGTCCAAACGTCATTCCAGTGCTTATTGTACTCAAAAAAGATGGCCAATGACGAATGTGTGTGAACAGCCATATCATAAATAAAATCATAGTTAAGTGCTTGAAGACCTCCTAGATAAACTAACTGACACAACTAGCTTCTCCAAACTTGACCTTCGGAGCGGTTACCATCAAATCAAAATACAGAGTGGAGACAAATTTAAGACTGCATTCAGAACTTGTAAGGGGATTTACGAATGGCATGTTATGTCATTTGGTCTTTGCAATGTTCCAAGCACTTCCATAAGACTAATGAGCGAGATACCAAAACATTTTCTCAATCACTTTCGTGCAATTTATTTTGACGATGTATTAGTTTTTAACACTTCATCATCTAGTTGTTTCACCATTTCAAGTTACTCTTCATTTCTTTACGGGTGCATAAGCTTTATATAAACCTCCCAAAATGCGAATTTGCTTAGATATCCATTCATTTATGGAGATGCTTAATCAGTGCAAATGGAAGACGCTAAGAAAGTCAATGCCATCCAAACCTATACTATACCCGCGACACTTATGATATTCAGAGTTTCCCTAGGCTAGCCAACTTCTATCACCAATTCATCAAAGGTTTCAGCCTAATCATGGCACCCATAACAAACTGTCTGAAACATAAAACCTTCGATTGAACATCAACACAACAACAAGCTTCAATGCAATTAAAGAACATCTACTGACAGCACTGGTTTTGGCCACACCTGACTTTGAGAAGCCCTTTCACAAGATATGCATCAGCTATTGGTATTGGTGCTGTAATATCACAAGATAGCAAGCCAATAGAAATTTTCAGAAAAAGATTGAGCATTGCAAGGAAAAAATTAGTTTAAACTGCAAATAAGAATTTTATAGTCATCCATGCTCTTAAACATTGGGAGGATTACCTTCTACGTCAGGAGTTTATATATTTTTTAGTGGTCATCATGCACTCCAACTTCAATCACAGTGAACCCTCAATTGAATGCATGTTAGATAGGTTATGCTCTTGCAAAAACTCAAATTTGTTTTTTAGATAAAGGACATATAGTATGCTTGAGTCGCTGAGCTAGTTTATTGGTTTCCCTGCAAATAGAAATTAATGGGTTTGAAGAGCTGTAGCAACTCTATCTCAGTGACTACTTGACCTAACGTGGCTTCCACTTTAAAGGAAATCAATGGCGTGTAGCTCATTATAGTGCGTAACAGTACAGACAATACATTGGCCCTTCTCCAAGCTCAATTATTTTGGCCTAAATTCTTTCATGATGTCTCCTGCTTTGTTGAACACTATCCAACCTGTCAACCTTACTATGGAAATTCCCAAACACAGGCTCACACTCTGTTCTCCATCTCAAATTCAATTTGGAAACCTAAACTTGGCTATTTTGTCCTTGTCTCACCAAGAGCTCGACGTGGTGTCGATTCAACCATGGTGGTTGTTGATCACTTTTCAAAGATAGCTCATTTTGTGCCCTGTAAAAAAATTTTTGATGGAATGTATGTTGCAAATTTATTCTTTTGTTAGATTGCTAGGCTCCACGATTAGCCTCAGAGCTCAATATCAAATCAAGCTGTCACATTCATAAGTTGTTTTAAGAGAGAGTTGGGAAATGTTTGCACATAGAGCTTTACTTGAGCTTAGCCTATCACCTACAAACGAATGGACAAATGGAGGTCATTAACTGGACTCTATGTAATAAATATACTACTTTGCCTTAAGGGAGAATGACCAAAATAATGAGATGAAATATTGGGGCAAGCTGAAGTTGCTTATAATTCAATGCACAATAGGTCCACAGGAAAGAGTCCATTCAAAAGAATTTACACCAAACTACCTAACAATAAAGTCAACATTGTCATTCTGCCTAAACTGTGATGTAAACTTGCTGCTGAGATGGTGCATAACTTCGATGACATGTTGCAATCAATTAAGCAAAAATTGACTGACTTGTCAAAATCCTACAAGCAACAGTTGATAATTAACGCCGCATAAAAATTTGTCAACAAAGGTGATCTTGTCATGATTCATTTGCGCAAAGAGAGGCTCTCGGTAGAAACTTATTCCATCAAGCCAAGGAACCTTGGTGCGTTCTTGATCACTAAATGCATAAGCGACAACATGTCATTGCCTACTAATTTCAATATTTCACATGTTTTCAATGTTGTGGATATCTATATTTATCATCTTCCTGATGACGGACGAATTGAACAAGCTAAATTCAAGTCTAGTTCTACTATAATGGGAGAGAATTGATGCAGCATCGTTATGCTTCTGTATTTCATTTACTGTTATTTCTTAGACTTTGTTTTATCTCTAATTAAACTATATTATTAGTAAGGGGTTATTGTTAGTAGTTTGGTTTACTTTTTCTTAATCATTCTGCATTTGTTAGTGAAGGGACGGAAAATATATTGTAATGATCTCTACTCTTTCGTCTTATTTTCTTTTCGTTTTTTCTTATTTATTTCGTCTAAGTTCTCTTAGGCTTCTACACCAAATGACAACTAAGAAAGATTGAAGTAAAATAACATAATGTTATTTGTAAATGAGTAAAATATATATTAAGGAGAGGAATCAAGGTTAAAGCTTCCTTCATAGAGATGCTTGTCAATTAGTAATGAACTCTGATGCCTAGGTATTAACGGCATGACCTCAATAGATAACTAAAGTGCAAGATAATTAGATAAATCAAATATCAAACCAGGGGTTGACAAAATATAGTATGGAAATAAATAGTCAAATTGAAAAGGGCTACATAAAAATAAGTAAAAATTAAAATTTATGGAGTAAATGAACCAAGGTTACAGTTTTTTTTATAGAGGAATGCTTAATTTCATGAAAGAGAAGCACACCTCATAAGTCATGCTATCTGGGTCAACATTATCTTCTATGGTAATCTAAGCAAAAGTTGAGCTGCCATTAGTTTTTTTGTCATAATGCCTCAATGGTGTAAAAGAGTAAGCATGTTAGCCACAAGTATCCATGCAGAAAAAGAGTCTAGTAGATAATCCTCAATTACCTGAGTTGATACATTGTGGGAGGAATTTCCTTGACTGCTTGACATAAAAGATCCTGCACGTGTAACATTTTTGAAGAAATTTGTCATCAAAAAAGAGAAAAAAAAAAAGTAAAAGAGTCAACTTTATCAAAAAAAAAGGATAAAAATTTAATTTAAGCATGTATGATCACTATCTTTCATGGGCAGCCAGCCTTAAAAAAGTTCCCAAGCCACTCATAGACAAATATAATGTCAGATGAGCCTCTAAATTCATTTTTCTTACAATCATGAAGCAAAGATAGATTTACCAGTTCCTGCTCCAGAAGTACCATTGAGGGAAGTATAAGCAAGTTGATACTCCAACTCCTGAAATTCACTGGCATAAACTTCATCCATAGCTAACTGAAAGTTGGCATTTATAGTTTGAGAAGAATTTCCATGGCTTTGTTTATCATTAGGACCTTCCCTAGGAGTAGCATTTGAAGGACTGGTTGTATTAGTCTTATCATTTCTTTGCGGTGACTGGTGGATAGTTTCCTGCCGAAAATTGTGTCAAGCTTCAAATAAATATAGTTCATAAGAATTGGATTATGGATTGAAACAAATCAATAAGACACAAGTAAAAGCTTAATTTTGATAATAGCATTCTA
>JAJBZI010007196.1:0-14140 GCA_021234465.1 Dendrobium hybrid cultivar
ATGTTTTTTTTTTTTTTATTGTTACTTGAATTATTTAAAAAATGAACTTAACAAAATTTGATCTATTTAAGAGATTTTTTTTTACTGCTATTATCGAGTTTCAAACACTGAATGAGAAAAATATAAGATTAAGTTAATCAAAATCCAGTCGAATAATTACAACCACGTTGTTTCAAATAGACACTTAGACAAATATCTTACAGTTTAATATTTACTAAACATTTATATGTACCAAGTAGCTATAGATTGATATGCAATTAACGACGCTAAGAAAAGCGATGGACATTTCTTTAACAATCATGAAGTTAATTAGTTATTTACTGCAAAGTTAATTAGATATTAGAAGCTTTTTATAGCTAAGTTAGAGATTAATATTAAGCTCAAAAAATGTGAGAAATTAATGGGCCGATGTCTTTTAAGCGATTTGCAAGAAATCCTCGCACATAATCACAGAGGAAAACATTAACAATTAATTATATAAATTTAAACTACCTAAATTAATTATCATTGAGTACTCATTCAAAAAAAAATCATAAAATCAAGCATTTAGAAGATAATTACTAATGTCATGAGAAGCACAATCTCTGAAAGAAAAATTATCGAAGTTCTTCATATAAAAAGCTTTAAGAGTGAAGGACATTTAATTAAAATAGGATGATGTTGCATAAAAATTATAAGATATTTGTATGAAAAGTATAAAACATATTTTTTGCTTTAAAACATGAACTCTGAAAGAAAAAAAATTATTATTTTTCATAAGATACAGATGACTATCTTTTAATTTTTACAAATTTTCTGTTGTTTTGATTCAAAATATCAAGCACTCATATATTTTGTATGAGAAATTATAATTTTAACTTTTATTTAGGAGCTATTTAGTTGGTTGAATTTTGAATGTAATTTGCTAAAACAGAGGCAAAATTAGCTTTATCTTTTAAACTGAGCAAACCCATTAGAAAAAAAAAATAAATAAATAAAAAACACAAAAAATATATAAGACAAAATTCAAAACAAAAACTTGGTATTTCACCATAATTGCTAAATTTAAAAATATTTATTAGCTTTGCATCTATTTTGTATTTTATAATAATATTGCATTATAATTTAACTAAGATTTGCTTAAATTTTTATATTTAAAACTTCTAACTTAAATTATATAATTTCTCAATTTCACCTTAAACTGTAAGAAAATTATAATTTTTTTATAAACAGAAGCTAAAAGGTATTGTTGATCTTATGCTTAATATATAGTATTGAGACTAGTTAATTTAGCATGGCCTTCTTCATTTTGCTCTTTCAAAACAGCAGAAACACTATCCAACTAGGTAGATAAAAAATAAAAATTATGCTACATACAAACTTAACAATGCAAAAAAAAAAAAATTGAACCAAAACGTTTTATCAAACTCGACCAATGTTAAGACTTTTTCAAGTCAACTGTGCATTAAATAATATCAATATTTATAAAAAATGTTATGCTATTTATTATAAATAAAATAGTTAATATTTAAAATGAAATCTCACTTAAGTTTTTATAAAGACAAAAAAAGTTATGAAATTTGTATATTTTGAGAAATAAACAATAATATGTAAATAAATCTCAAAGATAAAATTTTAGAAATTAACAATAATGTTGCTCACATTTTGAGAAATTAACAATATTTAGAAAACTAACTCTATTAAATTATAAAGATAAAATTTTAGTACATAATCTAACAAGAAAAAAATAATTATATCATATAATAAAAAATAAAAAAATAAATAACATCAAAAATAATTAAAACATACCTACAGCTAATCTCAAATAAAATGCAAATGAAATCTAAAAAAATAAGCCATTCGCTTTGCAGCTCTTAGCTTCACCCTTTATTTATAGAAATAATTTTATTGTATACCCCATACAACAATAACAACAACATCAATCATTTATCCCACTAATGTATTAAAAGATTCATGTCATGATTATTCAACAAGATTTATGTTGGTTGTCGACTACCTAATGCAACCCTCAACTTTTCACTATATACTCCATATTAAAAAAATAATATCAGAAACTAGATCCACATTTTACGCCGAAATTTCCGCTCATGAACCTCTCTTAAACATCCGCTCGCGCGAAACTACAACGAATGTTGCAGCCGAAAGCAACACAACAGCGTCTATGGGGCCCAACACTCGTTCCGCGCGCAACAAGGCAAACGTTAATAAAAAAATTCAATTTTGCGCGTGGTCGCACAAGCGACTCGTGCGATCGAGCAAGTGGGCCCCGCTGAGCACGATGGGGCCCAAACTCGGCTCCGTTTGCGAATTCGTTTGGGAGACGGCTCTTATTGCGAAAATCTAGGAGAAAACAACTCCTTTTTATACTTTATCCTTTGATAGAAGGATTTAGATATAAGGATATATTGCTCGAATGCCACATATTTAAATCTGATTATTATTATTGTTATAAAGTTAAAATAATATAAGAGCAATTGAATTGACACTTGAGAATAATTTCTCGTTTCTCATGAATCTCAAAATTCATATTGTCGGCTCGTGCGAAATTTTCATTTTTCGATGTTTCTTAGTATTCTTGATGTTCCAGACACGATAGTGAAGTCCATTTTGCGAACGGGAGATGTTTGAACAACGTCGCATAACATATTATCCGTAGTCCATCAATTTCGACCATCTTGCCTCAAAAAGATTGCGAGAGATCATTTCTTAGATAATTTTGATATTCTTGAGACATCAGCTCAGTCCGTTCTACTAACAGAGGACATTAGGGCAACGCTGAGCAACATTCAAGTCTATAGTTTACCGATTTTGATTGTCTTTGCTCAAATCGAACACGAGAGGTCTCACTTTTGATAATTTTGATATTATGGATGCATCGACACAATCCGTTTGACCATCAAAAGTAATTTGGGCAATTTCGTGAGGTGTCGCGCTCCCCAAATGTCACTTTCATCATCAATCTTTGACTGAGTTGCACACAAGTGACTCTTCTTTGGTAAATTCGATGCCTTGAATGCTCCGATGTGATTCGTTTTCTAATTGAGCGACGTTTGACTGATTTCATGCACGATTAAAGCACTTTGATATTCGTGTTGAGCGACATATCCACCAAGGGTCGTCTTTCTCCTTGCATACCCGATTGGAACGTATATGGAGGTCAACAATGCAAGGAAAATATAAATTATAGGGTATTTCAAATTCCTAAAAGTGTTACTTTGTTATTTCTCTAGCTTCATACCTTTTTGCGTCATTAGTTTATTTTATTATGATGTTGATTAACTTCAAATCTTATTTCAAATATAAAATTTGGAATTTATAGTACAAATAAATATTTAAAAAAGATAAATTTCAAAATAGTCCCCAAACAATTTGTATGTAGCCAATTTAGTCCTCAAGAAATCATTTTAAATCAATTTTGTATAATCGAGAGACTAAATTGGAGCAACGTTATACTTTAGGATTAAAATGATCATATATAAATAATCGGTAGATTTTTTTGAAATTTAACCCTATTTAAAAAATTCCATCCACATTTTTTGCTTTCCAGAAGCAGAAAAAGGTGGCTTTTGGCTTTTGTACAAGAAGTAAAGGTTGCATTTCTGTTTTTATACGCTACAAGAGTCTTATTGAGTGCTGATTTTCCTTATACTAGCAGCTGAAAATCAGGAAGGGTGCTCTAAATATTAGATTATTTCCGGATCAATAAAATTTCCTGCAACACATAATCCATTCAAACAGAATAATGTAAAGGTATGCTTCTAAAAAATGACTATAAAATTAAGCCTACTGCTAAAACGCGCATGGCTTTGTCAATTACAAGTGGATGCCACTTGCATGGATTGAAGCTGAAATAAATCACCAGATAAATTCTATAAACAGAACAGCTTGCTAAACGATAAATTGTATACCTCGGTTCCCAGCCGCTTATTAAGGGCCTCATTCCACATGTTAGCAGCATATGCAGGTTGTAATCTAGTCCACATAGACATAATGGACATTACCTAAAACACAATAAGCATCAAAAAGTTATTAGATAAAATCATCAGATTCTAAGATATTGAAAGGAACGTAACAATACTTTACAGAGCAATCCCGAGGAGGAGTGATCATAAAATAAACAATTTTCAGTTAATATTCAAACTATGTGACTTATACTGCATGTGCATGGCTTAGTACTTTTCAGCCAATAGCAATCATCTCAAAATAAAATCAAAACTCAACAGTATGCTTGCAAACCATAGATAACACAAATTAGGTAGAAGATTTATTGTCAATCGACAACTTTCAGTTCATATTCAAACCATGTAACATACTATGCGTGTACATGGTTTTACTTTTTAATAAGTAGCAATCATCTCGAAATAATTCCTGAACTCAAATGCCTAAAATGATTTCCCAGGCCCATATATAGAGAAAAATGAACTCTAGATAACAGAATCTATTAGCACATGAGTAGTGCAGGTAACAAAGAGAGAAGATTAAGAGGCTGTTTGTTGCAGGATTTAAAGTAAATTTGGGCTGGTAGTTACGGTAAATCCAACCAAAACATTTCTGAGGCTTTCTTAAATCTTGGAGTCGACAAATCCAAGGTTTCCAAAATTTATTAATCCAGGCCTAGAAAATCAAGATTTTAGAAAGCCTCAAAAACTATTTGGCTGGATTTATCTTAAATCGAGCCAACACTGCCTTTAATCCTACAACTAAAGTGCCGCTTAGGGATTTAGAAAATCTTCTTACTTGCAACCAATCAATATTCAGGATTTAACTTGGATTAAAAATAATCACTATTGGCAATAAAACAGTTTCCAGCATTTAACACTCCCAAGGTTTACTAAATATGAATTTACAAGATTTACTAAATCCTACTTGTATCAAACAGCCCCTAAGAGTTGTTAAGAAACTATCTTATTTGTGATTGGCTTATCCACCAATTTGGGCAATAGTATTATTCTGATAATAGTTCAAACTTCTCCTTATATATTTCCAGTCTAAATACAAATTTAGCCATCCATGAAATTGGGGATCATTATAAGAGTAAACCAATTCATAATTGAATTTATATTCCAAGACATACCTAACCCATGCTTCTCTTGCGTGCATGCACAAAGCTACCCCTCCATACACAATAATAAATTATGTTTAGGCACATGATCGACCAAACACAAAATTTACGTTTGCCAACTCCCCATCAGCATCCTATGCACAGTTGAATCTACAACTAACAATATTTACATAATACATGGGCATGAATACAATTTATAACTTATTAAGATGTCGATATACAGTTTTTACGTTGCAGAATTCTGGATGTAGGAATATTATTGTCACTGGCATGGAGTTCATGTGCTTAATCATCCTTACCCCAACTAGCTCATGTACTTTACAATGTCAAGAAGCTAATTAGTCTAGAATTTTCTATTGTGGTAAATGTATAAACCTGTTATTTAAAAGAAAAAGAAAAGGGAACACCAAGAATCGAAGAGGTGAAACTAAACCAATTATGAGTGGTCATCATAGCTTAACACAGCAGTCAACTCTACCCAATCGGGTTATAGCATACAGATTTAGGGATCATTTATCATGTTAAAGAGCAGAAGTTTTTTTAATATGTTTTTCCAATGCCTATAATTGGAAATAGAGTAGGACAAATTTCCCACCCTTTCAATTTTTAAGAATTTGTGTTTAACTTTCCAAGAAAAAAGGGAGCAATTTTCATCTAAAATCACCATCATCATCATTATCCTTAACCCATCTTCGATTGTCAACTTGCATAAACTAGCAATGCTGCCCCTTATCCACCAATTTTCTTTCAAAATCATCCTACAATAATTATATATACTTATATCATTGATGCATCTTCTACTCAAATTATAAATCCGTAGACCATCAAGTCTAGTTTCACTAACTTATGATTAATATGGTATTACTCTCCGCATCTCTCTATACAATCATTTATTAATATTTCATTTTAAATTTTGCCACACAGGAAATAATCATATTAATATTCTTAATTCTACCACACTCATCTTGGATATCTATTCTTTATCACCCAACAACAAGATAAAATAGTGCAACAATCTAATTACAATCTGATTTGTTTCCCCTTTAAGATCGATGTCTTCCATTATCTCATTAATCTCAAGAGTAATTTCTCATTTTATCTACCCAAGTTTAACTTCAAGTTATATTCATCCATATCTCTATTATTTTGTATACTACATCAAAAATATTTAAATCTACTACACCTAAGTATAACTTGATCATCAAAAAGTATTGAATAAGAATTATCAATATCACATTAATTAAAAAAACATGTTGTCACTTATTTTCTAAATTTGTAGTTTCAAATAAACTACTTTATGCATACTATGAAACTAGGAGCATGTATATATGAATTATTAATTTGAAAGCATAATCCACAAAAATATTATGGTTAGCCTTTTTTTTTAGTCAATAATGGGGAATATAGTCACTTAGTTTATTCCCCCGAGTTTTTTTTTTCTTTTTTAACTAAATTTTCTATATTTTATGGGAATAAAAGTACTTTTACATTTTTATGTTAATAAAAAATAAAAAATAGTTGTCAGATCATATCTTACCTATTTAATAAGTCGAACTAGACCGATTCACTATGCAACCATCTCCTCATCCTAAAATATTAGAATAATTATCTTACTTATTGCTTCTATTGCAACACCACCCATCTATTCTAGCGACTTGCCACTTAATTCATATCCACATTACCTCCATGACATTGGCACATCAAGCCCATCAATGACGATCGCACCTCTCAACCTCCCCTAGACTACCTCGAGGTTTATAAATAGCATCCTTATCATTGAAGAAAGAAGAAACCAATGCTAATGCTAGGAAGCTATCAAAGTGTTGTTAAGGGCACTTTGCACCAACCAAATGTCGCCTTCCTCCTCAATGCACTCCACACACAGAGACATCCCCATTGGCTCTTCTTTGGAGTTCTCTTCCCTAATTACTTATCCGAGCCACTTATTGTGCTTCAGAGGGTTTGATAAACATCAACGATCTTTAATGAATCTTCAATATTTGCTTATAAATCTTATCATTAATGGGAACAACCCCAACAATCAAGAAGTAAATCAATCATTTGACCCATGCTTAATCCATGGTTGCGTGAGGTATGGATAATCTATGTGGATCAACCATCTCCAATAACCAATAATGAGTAGCCACCTTCCCATTGGCCACTTTAAGAAAATAGTAGTAAAGGATTTGGAACCCAACTCAGTCCTATAACAACTGATTCAATAGATGACAATCATCTCTACAAGGCATCTCACAAAACTTAATGAATACGAAGTAAAAATCCGACAAAACATAACTCAACATAACTCGAGCTATTTAACTCAACACAACTCGAGCTATAGGAGGGGCATCTGCATGGTAGCCTTGTTAGCACCATATGAGAATTTGATCAAGTGCCACATCAATTAATTGGCTAACATGGCATGCCACATTTTTTGACACATGGCAACCATGAATGGTGCCATAACAACATTCCCAACATCAGGAGGTTCCATATCAGTATTTTTAATATTTGGAGCTTCCATTTCTAACACATATCTAGCTTATAATTAGCCACACACACATCCCAAAATTAAAAAAAAAAAATGCTCTTCTTGGGATATGTTTATAATTACAAAAAAGAGATTTATGCATGTAACACTGAAAATTTGTATAAGGAACAGCCAAATCATTTATAGTTGAACAAATCATTAGGGATAAAAGTTGGTAAATTTGTTGTTCTCAATAAGATTTAGCTAGTATTATTATAAAAAAAGCACTTAAATGTTATTTATATAAATATGTTAAGTTTGAGCGATGCACACAAAATCACATTACAAAAATACATTTAAGTCATTTCAAATACACATCATATTAATCCTCAACATTTAAAATTAAAAAAAAAGGCTAAAAAGTGTTATAAGGGTCCCTAAAAATCCCCAAAAAATAAGAAAAATCTATGAAAACCTAATACAACCTCTTACATAGACCAAGATGTATTTTGTAATTTTTTTCTAATTTTGAGAACTTTATGATGCATAAAAAAATTAATGAAATTTCTTTAAAATTTAACAAGAATTCATAAAAATTATAGAAAAACGAAAAGCATAGGTGAAAATTCTAAAAGACAACACAACTCTCCTTGGTCTATTGGTTAGAGGCTTTGGCTCCAACTAAGAGGTCTTGGGTTTGAGTCTTGCATATAGGATGTGTGTGTGAGTGGCCTAGACCTGAACTATCCCAAAAAAAATTCTAGAAGACTCAAATCAAATCCCTTGACACTTGGGTTGATAGTGAACATCGAGATAAGACATTTGCATATCATAATTGTTAAAGAACCACAACTGAGATAACCCTACACCAACTCAAAGTTTAAGGCTTTAAAAAAAGCATGTAGACTCAATTGATAAGCATTTTAGATAGATACTTGTAGTCTAATAATGATCAGAATCCTCTTATCAATTCAAAATGTTAGATGGAAGCATTTTGTCAAACTAATCCTTAATTCAAACGTATTCCACCAAGAAGGTCATCCACAAAAAACACCATGTCATAAAAGAACAATTTTCTATAACTCCAAAACATGAGGCCCATTTACCCTAGCTCCTCAGCCCAAGAGGTCCATTAAAAAAAACAAATAAGACTCATTGATTCTTTGAAAAATTATAAATAACACCCTAGTCCTCGACTACTAATTTGTCTTGAGGGGTGCATACGAAATTTTTTCTTTAGACAGATGGAGGAAGAAAAGAAAAAAGCTCCAAGAAAACTTCCTTATGATTCATCAAGTTAGGTATAGTGCAATGACTTGATAAGACCTAAATTATGATTCTACTTACCTCCTTTGAGAATTCATGTTATGCATCACTTAGAGTGTTCAACCAATTGTTTCACGGATGAGTCAATCAACCCAAAGAGAACAAGGACAAACCATAACATTAAAATTATGGTACAAGCTAGCAATGAAATCAAAGGCAAAACCACAATCGAGTAAGCCTAAATGTTGGTTATCATAATCTTACAAGTTCAATTAGCTAAATAAACCCAAACTTCTCTGCAAATCAAATGTCTAAACTAAGAGTAACAAATAAGTAAACAAACATTAAATGGCAGAGTTCAAAATAATCCAAACCATCGCATATTCCCTAGTAGCCAAGGTTTGATATGTTGAAGTACAAACCCCGCTTAATGTTGAATCAAAAAGTTCAAGGGTCAACCGTATGCACCTCAAATCAATAGGATTAAAAGGTGAGCTCATCACATTGATGTCAACAAAGCTCCAATAGCAAAGCTAGAGCAAATGAAACTTTAACAATCTCAAAAAGTCCAAAAACCAAGCTAGAATATAATGTCTATTAAACAAATCTAATAGCTAAGCTAAAAAATTTATCTTAGCTCAACAAGCCTAATGGCAAAGCTAACCATAACAACAGACAAGCTCCAATAGCCAAGTTGGCAAAATTACAACATCTTTATTGATTCAAAACGTCTAAGGATCAAACCAAATTCTATATCAATTAAACAAACTCAAGGATCTAACCAAGAAAATTACCCCTAACCTAACAAACGTCAAGGCCACGTTGACCATGCTGACTCAATAAGCTATAGAAGCCAAGTTAACATATGCACTATGGCTCAATAAGTCCAAGGATCAGGCCAAATCTTTAGGTACTTCAAAAAAATTGCAAGGAAAAACTAGCACATCTACTTTTAGCACAGAAAGCCTATAGAATAAGCTAGGCATATTACACTCAAGTGCCAAGTCAACTCTCATCATTGCTCCATATAATCAAGAGAACTATTTTCGCATCTCAACAAGCCTAAGGATTAAGGTTCTCATTCACAAACCCGAGCAATCAAGATAAAAGTGACATACTTGGTTCAATGGGCTACAAGAACTAAAACTAAGAAAGCAAACTGGTCTAAAAAATCTTAGTGATCAAGACCAACACAACGCATCTAGCCCAATAAACCAAATGATAGGGTTTGATTCAAGCAACAAGGGAATCCCAATACATTATGAAAGACATCATTACTTAGCTCAAATGACTAAGAGTTAAGCCTAAGTGTCTCCGCATCAAATAAACCTAATGATCTAACTAAAACCCATATAAACATAACTTTGATTCAATGTATCCAAGAAAATTGCTAAAATAGGCCACTATTCAAGACAAAAGTTTTACTAGAAAAGGCATGCAATGAATATATCACACTATAGTTGCATATCATATTCATTAGGGGAAATATTGTTCGAATTAAAATGTTTTTGTTAAGGCACAAATATGATGATTTAACTGCTTAATCTACACTCAAAGTTTTTTATATATCACAATATATCCTATATATTTTTAGCTTAAAATCATTTCATATAATTAATATAGTAAAAAAAAAAGTGATTTAAAAAATAAAGTCAAACTGTTCACTACATATTTGTCTCCTTTTTGGAGACAAACAAAATAACAAATTTTATGTGAGAGACAATTGGATGCATGAAAACTTCAAGGAAACGAATTCCCTATCCACTCCTGTCGCATTACCTCCCAACTATACCAGCAAGTCCTATACCGCTCATACAAATTGCCTCTATAGCATTCATGCATGTGGAATTCATCAACTAATACTAGCCTCTCCCAGCCTCCCCAATATTAACTAAGGACTATGGAACAACCTCTCTATAACATCAAAACGTTGCCAAACTCCATGATGAGTCAAATGCGGAAAAGATAATCACATTGGTCCTTCAACAGACTTCTCTTTCTCAATCACATAGCATGGCCACTCATTGGAACTTCCAACGCTTGTCAGATATAACCACTATGAACACTTGTTATTGTTGAGAAAATAACTTGGGTGGATTAAGTCAATTGGAAGGCGTTATCCTTCTGGGGTTTGTGCACTTTTCAAAGTGCTCATGCTTTCGATAGACCTTAATTTGAACTGGATTATCATGAAAAACAGGTCCACCTTGTTAGATTTTATGTTTTGTACCTTTCAAATCTTATAGAGTGCATGCACGTCTTCCCAATTATGCACATCAAATTATATTTTTGCCGTTGAATGTTTTTAGTGTACACTTGCTAATGTTTCAGCTTATACTTATTAGTTCATTTGAGAGTTCTTTGCAAGTTTATTTTTGTGGCGATTTTGATGATTACTCGAAATGATGTCATTGTGTTCATAATTTTTCTACAATTTTTCTATTTAAAAGCTCTAATCCTATAATAAATTCAATTGAAAATCAAAAACTTCTCCCAAACCCACTTATTCCTAATCTCTTCAATTACTCCATCAACAAGTCTTCCAAAAACAATAGTTGCAATGCCTGTTTACGATAGTGTATTCGGTATTGTAGAGAAGTTGTAGCTACAATTTCAAACTTAGCAAAATCAGCCAAAAACAACAACTTACTGATCGAATTGCAGACATTGAGGAAGATTGAGTGTTGTTCAACATATAAGAAATTTTTAATTGCTAATTGTAGCATCCTAAAGGTGGACTTACAACAAGTAATTGTTGTCCAAGGAAAACAAAGGCAAAATCACAGGGGGAACTTATAGTCCACAGAAAGAAAGAGAGAAAATAAAGAACAAAATATCATTTACAACTAGAAAACAACAAGAAGATTATTTAACTCAATCCCTAAGTCATTATGGGAGTTTAAAATATACAACCCTCATTTTTTTGTCCTAGTTCCTTAATTGCCAACTTAGGTCATATATTGAGAGGATAGAAATGGATAATAAGCCCCCTCGACACATAAGCCACAAGTCACAGCAAGCTCAATGGAACAAGCTAATGGTCATAGCAATTAGCAATTTCCATAGCATAATGCCACTACTTACAGCATATAGCTTCCTTGAAGGGTTAGATATATTTTCATAGTCATGGCTCCCTAATAACCAAGGAATGATAACCCAAAACCATGGGGCCTTGACAGGCTTTACCATCCAGGCCAATGCCCATGCCCATGTTTGATATGCATAATACAATCGGTCAAAGAAAATAGAGAATAATATTATCAAAAGTGAGTATTTCAAAACCTAGATCTATGTGATCTTAATTGCGGTTCTTTCCAATTAGGGAGGGTGATTAATTATGGGGTAATGCACCTTTTTGAAACCCTTGATTCCCATATCTACATACACTCAAGTATCCACACTGAGGAAAATTGATTATATTAATATGCCTTCTAGAAAAAAAATCCTCAGATTTCCTTGGAGCTCAACTAAAATAATACTTTTCCTTAAGAGATAACAATCATTTTCAATTGCAATATTAAAATTAACAATAAATTGAAGCTGCAAATACAATTTTAGGGTAATATAAGTACCACCTACAAAATATACAAGCTTGCAGCACATCTCAAACTGACAAGGTAATCTTCTTATGTCTTCTTTAACTAGCATAGCGTTATGCAAAAATAGTTATCCATCACCATCTCATTCCTAACAGTCTCTGCATTGCACTAATAATGAGATTAAAACTACTTTGAAAACATTTAGCACTTCTATAATGACCCTAATGCAAGTTATTACAAAGTAAAACTAAATTATCAGCTTGGAAACAAAATTACCTTATGAAAATTTTCAGCCATCCAGTCATTAAATGAACTCTAGTGATGAGAATATCTTATTTTCTTATGCACTTTCCACTCCACTCATAAGCCTATTTCTAATTAAACAAGCAAGAACAAAATGGTTAATGTTGATTCTTTCTTTTTTATCAATCAAAACTCCTTCCTGAATAACTTCTACTACACGGGAAATGATGTTTCTTCCATACCAATTGGCCCTTTGGGTCTCAATAGCAAACTCTATCTACAGGAAACTTAAGGGGTAAAGCATTCACAATAAAAAAGGAAGCATGTCAGATTAACAACGTGTAGAGTCGTTTTCTTAACTTTCTGTGTCTCTACTTCTACTTGACTCTCTGCCCACATACATAGATAAGCATTACAAGTTTACTAATGTAAAATACAAATAATGTAACCTCGCTCAAAAGGTAGAACACAAGCATCATTCAAATAAGGCATTACCAAAGAGTTAGTCGCTTGGTGACTGGAGAAGTTGAAAATTTATCCAAAAACTTCTAATGATACAGAACAAGAAATAAGTGTATCAAGACACTTGAAAAACTAATTACTTTCTTCTTTCATGACATACCAAATTAGCATCAAGAGGAGGGGGATAATTCTCAGTAACTGTATCAATCCAACTGAATATCATGTTGTGATAACCATAAGGCTTTCCTAACATACTCTTAGCATAAGCCCATGCTGTAGTAGCATTGAACTTTGCACGCAGATCAGGGTGTAATGGAAGCAAAGCAATCTGGGGATTAGAATTATCCTTTCGTGCCAGCTTCCACCACTCTGCCCATGGAATTACCGCAATAATCTCCTCGCCCTGCAAAAACACCATCAAATCCAAAGGATTAAACTTAAGCAATCACAATCGATTTTTTATAATAAGAATTGATAGACTCATGTTTATCTTAGTAGATGACATAAATAACAAAATCAAGAAAAAAATTATAATTTCATAAGAAAATGAATTAATAGTTAAAAGGTATATGGACTAAAAGTAAATGCAAGACAAGACTTCTAAATCCTGATCAGAAAACAACAGATTGAGGGCCTCCTGGGCACACCTCACCTTTTCATTCTCATGCCCTGATTCCCCAACCCAAAGCTTGCCCATTTCATCTTTCAAGCAAACTGCTGTATGACCAGCAAATGAACCTGTGACCCATTTTTCCAGGGTCTCAAATCCACCCCAACGACCACGTATTTTTGACACAGCCAAAAAATCTCCTGTGTGAACATCTTCCTCTCTAATATTAGCAACCCAAGGATGTGAACGCTTTTCAAATGAAGCCCCCATATGCTTTTTTAGAAAGGCAAGATTAGCATTCTGACCCCATCTAGTGTTAGAAAATAAGGGCAGGACATCAATCAGTGATGAAAATGTCCTCAACATTCCTGATGGCATGAGAAATACAGAAAGACCGTGTTGTTTTACCTGCACAAAAAAAAAAAAAATCAGAAAACAATGGTCATGTTAATTGTCTCGAAAAAAAAAAAAAAAAAAAAGAAAATGGG